>JACGCM010002387.1:0-46648 GCA_014058105.1 Kingdonia uniflora
ACACCATCCCGTTGTAGTTCTTCCACTCCCATTTGAACATTAAAAATCACCTCTGTTATTCATACTTCTTGCGAAATTCCTGATAACCTGAACAGTTATAAATAAATAGTGTCGAACCCTTAATGGTACCGTTACCATTTGTCTCTTCATACTTTCGTATTTCCGTAACCATCACAGCCGTAAATCCATACTGTGGAAACATTCGTCGTGATCCTCAATCTAAATAATCCACACCTTGTCGTCATGTTCAAATAAATAAAAAATATTTCTTATCCTATAGTTTTTCGGGGTTGTACCCTTCGGTTTCCTTTTCAGGGTTTTTTTATTTTAGTATCTCCATTACTTGGTTCAAAGTTTACTAGGTTGTGTTTCAAATCCAAATCAGAATGATGTTTCGTTTTTTTCTATACATAGGAACATTGCCCACCACTGGGCCATTTAAAATGAATTTTAGTTATGACAAATAAAGTAGTTTTTAGTAAAAATTGAGTTATTCTAATTATGGTATTGATTAAATTCTTAAATCAATTTCAGCATTTTATAGCCACAAATTCAGATTTAGTATATGACAATACACAATGGCCCAGTAAAACGTGCCCTATCTCCCTGGTCAAGTAGTATTTACTTTCACTATCCATACTAGGATTCCTTGACAACTTTTAGCATACATATCCAATATCTTGATTGTTGGCAGGGCAGTTGGTCCCTAAAGGGCCTTCTAATTAAACCAAAATTTGAGATCAAGTTCTACATTTGGTAGATCGTTCTTACTTGATATTTATTAGTTTATTATAAGAAAAACCTTAAAACTTATAAATTTTTCTTGAAATTGCCAATGGGGGACCAGAAAAATATGTACGAGTGTATGTGTACATTATGTAACATGGGGGAGGGCTATCCCTGATTACCAAGAATTCCTCTATCAACCTATGAGGCTAGTTAAAAAAAAAACAATAGTAGAAGTGAATGGAGCCAGATCCACTAACCAACGGTCAAAATCCTGCTCCTTTGGGATTTCTCATCTGTTATAGAACACGTTCAATCAACACGGTAACCTCTACTTGAAGTCTTCGTAAACCTAAACACGAGAGAACACAACAAATGAACAAAAGAAACAGGAATCAAGACATCTGATACCTCTAAACACTTGCTTAGAAAAATGTCAACATTACCTCCAGAGGTGTCCCCTCTTCAAACACAAAACGTTTGTCAGCTGGTTTCCCATTGGTCACCATCTGACCAGTCTGGTAGTTCATCAGTTTACAAGGATCTTCTGTCCATATTGCCAAGTCAAAAGGCAGAAACTATGAAATCGGGGGTATAAAGAAGAATGATGTTTGTTAGTCTCTAAATAACTCAGAAAGCTGTAACTAATGAAGTAAGAATGACCACAAGAGTACCGTGCAGCTTTCTTGCAAATATATCTTATCTTTTTAGACGAGCTTCCATTTGTTCAACCCTTTCCCTATTGATTCCCTAATTTGAGCAAAGACACTCGTTTTTCAAACCCCAAGCAAAACAGCATAAACTCCATAATCGTAGATGGACATATTAAAACCGACAATTCAAATTATTTACACAGCAAAACACAAGTATAAGTTTTGAAGGGCATCATCAGCGGTAAGGTTATTTCTTTACAACGTTACCAAACCAAATCATTGATCCCATAGTTTTAAGTGAAAATTGTAATGACATTAGTAATAATTAATTATATAAGCAAGACAACACTCCAAATCATTTCATAAAATATAGCCCTACAGGTAGCAGGTTTGGCTTAACCTTAGAGGTCAAAATAGCATGACAATGAGTTAGCCGTAAGAAGTCACGTGCGCAATACATAGACCTGCAGTTTTTTTACTTTTCGCTAGCTACCAACTATGAAGAGGTTCCTATTGTTTTTGGAAAATGATGCTATTCCATCTACAATCAAGCTTTATGACTTATGAGGCTTGTGATCCTAAGATTATGCTATACTCACCATTTGGTAGGGTTAATTAACCCAATGGGGTATCATACCCTTGGACGTGCTCGACAATAAAATTGATAAGCAATAATGAAAAAAGTATTAGCAGCCAGAAAATAGTAAATTAAGTTTCTGCCTGGAGGTAACATAATCAACATACCGTATATTCAAGGTGGAGAAGGGCCTTTCCACATCACGCAAAACAAATGGCCGGCCATTTATGTACACAACCTATTTTACAATTGAAAAGAATCAGTTAATCTAAGATTCCCAAGTCAAATGTGTCAAAATATCAGTAAAGCGCAAAAGAAAAACACACATATGGTCATTGTTTAGAGCATAGCACAAGTTCCACACACTCGGAACCAAATACATCTGTGGTATCTGCAGTAATAAAGAGATTATTCCGCTCGTGCTATCTCACTCGTCTTAATAAATATCTCACAATATTCATAACATGGAGAAAAAAGGAAGAAGAAAATAAAGTAGATATTAAGTAATGAAGAGACTGACCGGCTCTTCTCGAAGGTTATGCCAGAGCACTTTTGTTTTTTTCCCATTCTTTTGTGCACCATATAATCAAGTACATTTCGGATACCTCGGTAGTCGGTATTGCCACACCATGAACGCGTAAGGAGTCAGCCTAATAATAGTTATAACTAGTGAGAAAATAAAAGCAATCTAAGAAGGAAACACAAAAGTTTGCAATGTTTCAATCACATTACATAAAGATGGAGACGTGATATAGAGCATAAGAAAATGAAGCTTTTAGAAGAAAAAAATTACAACATACAACATTGTCGAAGATATAAGATGTAGACACAGTAGTTACAAGTAAAACCAATATTGTCTTTTGCAAACATATATTAACTATATAACCATGTTTTGCTAGTCAGGCAAAACTTCATTCTTATATTCCACATGTCTCTTTAATTATGTAGTCGTTTTGATTCATAAAGGTGTTATTATGCATGAAAGAACTCAAACGATTATAAAGATGGTAAAGTTTTCTTTTATATTGGAAGATATGGGGATTGACGATGGATAGAATTTGGACTTGTTTGGTGCAAACCCATTGAAACTGGTATTTTACCAAATGAAATTGCATATGGTAAAATCAGAATCACAATACTACCAACTATATATTATATATGGAAATCTAAATTGAATCCAATTGGTAAAAAGTATTTATTAATATAAAACAAATAGTAGTATGTACAAGTTTAAATACATTGGGATTAAAGTTCATTCAAACTGGACTGGATTGATCAAATCCAAATCCTCCCTAGACTCGATGACTTCAGAATCCCACCCTAACCCAACGTATGACAAAGATTTGGAGTCAAATAAGCACTTCACTGCTCCAAACTGATCTTTAATCTGAAGTGATTAAATCTTGAAGAGGATTTAAACTTTCATAACCGTGAAATTAAGGCGGGGTAAGGATGATCTTCAATCCCCATAACTGAAGCAAATATCCGCTGAGCAACATTAGTTCTTTTGAGACATAGAGGCCAATGGATTTGTTTTTTCTAACCTCAACCCCACATAACCGCAAATTAAGGCGGGGTAAGGATGATCTTACACTACATTTCATCTCAACCCCTCAACAGAATACCAACATGGGCTAACTAAAGTGTCATGCAACAAAGAATACACTAAACACAGCTAACAAACAGCACACTAACACTAGGAATGTTCATTCTCCATCCCCAACTACGCTAAACGAATTAAGACTACAGAGCATGCAAATAAAGAAACAAATGGAACATTACCTGGCGATAATTGGGAGCACCATCATTTGAGGAGTCAATCGTTTATTCTGCAACCAGGAAAATGGTCACTCTTCAAAATAGTCTGCTTCCCAAGCACAGATCCTACTCGTTGTTTCATAACTTGCGCTGGCTCTTTGGGTATAGTCGTCATGGTAAACGGAACTCGCGAAAAACAGCAATCCCTGAAATTCCGAGATTTGCATGTAGATGCAGGCAAATATAGCACCAAGTTTTGAGAGAAATGGACGCCACCACTTTGAGAATCTTTGAGAGGTGTAAGATGATTGATGTGGAGAGTGATGTTGAAACAACAGAGAGAGAGAGAGAGAGATGGTTGGTTTTGGGGGTTGGGGGTTTTGGGAAAATAAAGGACAACGTGAGAGGCGTGTAGTACAGAGACTCTTTGTTCTATTATTTTTTTATAAATCTTTGGGTGTACAGTGTATTGGAGGAGAAGAGGGAGGAGAGGAGGATATTGAGAAATAAGCTAACTGACTGGGCATATTCTTTGGATAATTTCTTTTTTTTATTTGTTTGTTAGAATGATAACAATTTTCCTAATTATTATGTCTCATACTAGTATTTGGTAATCAGAGGGGCCATGATACTCTAAAATCTCCAAGAGCTATATATACCCAATTACAATTGACACAAACTCATATGAAAATCCTAAAATTAACATGGAAGAAGAGAGAACGAAAAAACCTTGAAATTAAAATTTTAAGAGATAGTGCTTACACTTTTAGATCAAGGATTGATGAGGGAGATCGAAGTAGAAAGTAAGTAAGAAAGAAAAGAGGGTGGAGATTAGTTAGAGAAAAGGAGGCGGAAAATTTTGAAATACTGACAAACAAATATTTTAAGAAAAATAAATAAATAAATGTTTGATTACGTCATACTATTGGGAAAATTAACCCCTTTAATCATTTAAATCATCATATAGACTTCAAATGGCTAAAAAAAACACTTTAATATCGAGAAAATTTCACTACATGTAGTAACTTGGTGTACTTACTGCTTGCTATACTACGTGGGCTAGTAAATTCCTTCGACTTATCATCTTTTTAAGTTAAAATAGTAGTTTATTATCAACTATGCCCCCTAGCTCGTGGAACCTACGAAAATGGAGGGGCTTTAGTAAGGTAGCACTCGTGGACAATAACTAGCTTGTTGAAATGAGTTGTTTTTTACACTTTCTTGTTGAGTGGTAATGTATTTGAGCTAGATTGTTGTGAAAGTTGAGAAAAGTGGAGAAAGGGAACACTCATTCTCTTGATTGAAATAATTCTCAAAATCAAACCATCACATTTGAATAACGTAGGGAAAAACATATTTAAAAGTATATAAAAATTTAATAATCCCCCATCAATTGCATGTGCTTCTATAAAAAAAACAAACTATAGTATACGCTTAATGCGCGTTATATACAAAATCAATAAAAATCCTCAATCGATTTCATTTATCTCATTGCATATCAACTCAATTCTCACGCGTATTTGTTCAAGATTCGTTCGGTTTGAAAGGGTCCCATTTTAGTTAGTTAGCATTTGACGTCTAAGTCATATGGCCTCTATGTCTCAAAATAACTAAAGTTGCTAAACGGATATTTGCTTTTGTTGTGATCCCACCTAAGCGTCCGCGTCACTATAACCCCACATTTGTTTGTTGTTGCTTTAACTTCGCATAAGTGGCTAAATTATATGATATTTATCACACACTTTACATAAGTAACGCTTGCGTGGAATCCACACGACGATAGACCTATTATGTACACATCAAAATACGATGCACTGATGATATACATATTTTTATTCCACTTACAAGACCAACCAAAATATTAGGCATATGTGTACCACAAAAATAGAGATGCGCCACGTTGAATCATAAAAGAGTTTGGGTGCAGTCTAAAGAGGCCTAAACAAAGCTTTACAAATTAAACAAAATTTACTATGGCTCGACCAGGCCGATGCAGTAAACTCGCAAAACAGTATTATAGAGTAAAAATATCATAAGAATTATTTCATGTCAGATAATCCTTATGCGCACTTAAATATCCACAACTAGTATGCTCGTGATGTGATTATCTGGTAGTTGTGTTTAGTCATACTCATATCTTATTAAGAGCCTAAACCCACCCTCGTGGTATCTGAATCAACCTGCATGATGAGTTTAAAATGGTTTTGAAGGCACTCAATCATACTGTTCTGTTGGGTCATGGGTGAGGGAAACAACCAATTAGAGAAGTTGAAATTGGCATTTTGGGTAGTTTTAACCCACCTCACATATCACTAAGGTGTTATTTGTTTTTGTTTTTTTTGGTAACTAGAGGTATCGGGGAACAAATGTTGTTATCCTCCATATACTATCATCTAGGCCTTTTAGGCCTGTTTGGTTGTGGGAGTTGGAATAACTCTACAGTTAAGCATGCTCGAGCGGGAGTAGTCATGGGATGGATGATCCACGGGAAGCTGCTCCCATGCCGAATAAAACCTCAACACTGTTGGAGATTCGTAATGGTTAAATGTAGACAATATCAGTGAGCGAGTATAGGGTGGATCGTTACACCGGGTCATCCGATCAGACTGTTAACTATTGATTAGATCATCTAGAGCTCGTGCAATAGTCCACAAACCACACAAATCGATAAGACAACACAAAATCAATATGCTCAGACCGACCTCAAACCCCACCAGTGGTGAGATTGACACCTTGCGGCTCGCGCCTTGAGATGCAAACCGCTTTATCACCATGAACCAATAAAAAAAAATGTACACTATTGGTTTCCAATTTGGTGGGGTACATATAAACGTGGTCCAGCAGTGGTTCACAAACGATGGCTGAGGTCTAGCAAAAGCCAACCTCGTGCAGGAACGTGCACACATGAGTTCTTCAGACATCGTACGCCACATCACATCTCTCCATATAACCCAACTCCAGACGGTACCCAAAAACATTGCGCAAACCTCTCTCTCTCCCTCTCCAAAACAATTATTTAGTGACGTCACCCTTCAAACACCATTAGAGGACCAAGAAAAACCTTTCTCTCCCCCCCAAAAAATGGAGTCATTGGGTCTTCGATTTGGTGGAAACCCTTTGTCATTCCCAACCACTGAGGATCACGAGAGTCGTCTGGGGTTGTCGAGTTCGTCTCACCATAGAAGGGGTTTGAAGATGATTGCGCGAGCCTGTTTGATTGCTGCTAATGGGAGATCATCACCATCATCATCATCATCGAAGACGATTTCAACGAGTTATCTCTCTCTTCCTCCTTCTCCTGCAAGTCCAATTGACATGAATTTGATGTTTGATCGCGAAGAAATGTGTGGGTTTGGGTTTGATGAGGGAGGGGTGGTTTCGAGTGGGATTCTCGAGGAATGGGTTAAAAATTCTATTTCAGAGGTAATAATTCCGATTATTTGATTTAATTTGCGAATTTTTGTTGGTGAGATTTTCCGTAATTTAGAATTAGGAAATTAAATTAAAACCTAGAAAAGAATTAGGGAATATTGTGGTCAGCCATGGGTGATTTAATTAGGCGAACCCTGGACTCTAATTGGTTCCAATTAGCTTAACTCATAAGTTGCTAGTCCACAATGTCTGCTTTCACTAAATTGACTCATATATTGTTTGAAAGTAAAAGACCATAGTTGAAAAAATTGGATTTTCAACGTACCAGACGAGCCATGGTCATTATATATTTGGAACAATCAATGGGATCGAAAGCAGACATCTTAATAATCTAGAGAAAAATAATGGTATTCGGAAGCGTCAAACCCCATTTGAATGATGTCTGCCTTTTAGCACTCAAGGTACCAAATTTTGGCACTCTAGATAATACTTGAAGATCGCTATTTTTTAAGTGATATTTTTTGTAAGACAATTGGAAAGGCTATGAAATTGTACAATGTGTGTGTTGGATTTATGTAAGGCGTTTTTTCACAGTTCTGTCATATTTGAACAATGTGTTGAATATAGTGGATTTTGATGGACGTTGAATTCTTGATCTTAATCAGATTGTGAGGAATATAGGAGAAGCGCCTTTCCTGATGCATGTTTACTCAAACAACAAAGGGAAAGTGGGGTCTTCATCCCCGAGATTGGAAATAGAGAAAGAGGAGGCTGTAACCGATAGTTGGCCTCTGATTAGAAGGAGATGGAAACAAGGAAATCCGATGCCTGATGGAGTTATTTTGGTGGAACAGATTGACAACGGCGGCGATGGCAATGCCAATGCCAATGCCAATGCCAATGCCAACTCTAATCTTAGCAGTTTGAAGTCTCATTCTACAGAAAGAACTTGGGGATTACTTGTCCAAGGTAGAGGCGTTGATTATGCTGCTTGTTACATTTTAAAGACATGCAGAGTCAGATCTTCATTGGGGTTCTGTACCCATTTCTGTTTGGTAAGGGCTAATTGCTTTGGCGATACTGCGGAATTACAGCTTAGAGATTCTTGGATTGCAAGTCGATAATTTAACCAAGTTTTTAGTTGAGATTATTTATCTGATTATATCTAGATTGTATTTGGGTCTTACAAATTGTGACCCGCTAGGGACTGTTATGGGGTTGCAGGTCCATGTATGAAAGTTGGGTGTAAATACATTGGTAAAACCCCTTAGATTGGGTTGTTTAATGCATAATACACAAGTGAAGGTTTGATGCAGACTCTTCTTACTATGTCTGTGTTCAGTTAATTCCTACAAGAAATGCCTTGTTTTTTTCATCTTACATTAGCTGTGCCTGCCATATATTCTTTAGTATGTGATACTTTTCTTGTTAAACTTCATATTCCAGTATTTTCATGAGCAATGCCTACGTGGTCACATGAACCTGCAGTTTACTTAACTGGGGAGAAAAAAGTGTAAAAGTTTGTTCTATTGGATAGTGATACTCTGAAGGCTGTGTTTAGCTTGTCGAAACAAAGGAACCGCTGTGCTTGAATTTTGGATTATGACTAGAATCAGAAGATAATTTTGACAAAGAATGTAGGAATGCTAATAATCAGTCTTACTGAAAAGATGGGACTCTATAATGAATCAAAATTAGCAAATCAGAAGAGTGCTACATATTAATCTTCATTCTTACAATAACATAAAGGATCTATTTGATTAAAAGAAAAAGAAAATTACGACAACCTTGTAGAAGTTCTAAGCCTCGGCGAGGTTCGTATCTCACTTGCTTTCACCAATTTTCTTCTCACCTTCTTCGACTTCAATTTCTCAATCGATTTCTCACCATTCTTCACCAAACTTCCATTTGGACTTTCTTTTTCAACTATCATTCCAGATTCAGAAGCAACACTATCAAATTCATCACCTAAATTCCTAGCAAGCTTTCGACGTGAACGCGTTTCAATCCCAGAAGCCACAACCCCATTGCTCTTCTCTACTTGTACATCCCTTTTCACCCCAGAAACCCCAACCCTATTGTTTTTCTCCACCGGTACAACCTTTTTAGCCCCAGAAACCACAACCCCATTGTTTTTCTTCACTGGTACCGCCTTTTTTGCCACAAAAACACTAACCCCATTGTTTTTCTCCACTGGTATAACCTTCTTAGCCGCAGAAACCCGAAGCCCATTGCTCTTCTCCACTGGAACAACCTTCTTAACCACCACCTCAGGCTCCTCATCTTCGTCATTGAGGCGAAAAACACGGCGCCTTTTGGCAGCGGGAGCAGGAGGGGGAGGAGAAGGAGAAGCAGAGGGGCTATCAATGATCTCGATTTTGATTCTCTTCTCATGTTCGGATCTGAGTTTTACAATGTTGCCTTCAATCCGTCCCTGGAGTCTAAGACGATTGAAATTGAGACCACCCATTGACCAATGAGCCTCATTTGCCCAAGAGAGGAACGGATCCATGACCGACATCGGCGGATCGACTCGCTCTGAGTTTAGTTTCACATCTGTGTAGATGTAGGGCCGAGGAAGACTGCTCCCATAGAACTTGCCTGGACCTAGAGAGACAACCATGGCAATCGATCGATCTAATTGAGAGAGAGAGAGAGTTGGGGACAATTGTGGCTACGTTTGGTTCTTTATTGTGATAGGGTGTGAGTTTTGGCGGGAGATTTAAAGCGGGAAAGGTTTGGCGGGAAAGAATAAAAAAGAGCGGGAACAAAAGTATCTTTTGACGATGTTAAAAAAGGGTTAGTTGGTAATTTTGGTTATCGTAGTTGGGCAAAAGAGTAAATTTGATTAAAGATGATGAAATTCCGAACATAATCAGAAACTCAGAAGTTGAGTTGGACTGTAACACTGTAACCCTAATTTGGTAACAACAACACTTCTCTCTCTATATATGTTGTTTCACTTCAACTCTTGCAGTGAGAGGGAGTAGGATCATAAAGAAATCAGCCGGGAGTCCTTGTTTTCAGAGTTTGTTCATCATGAACGGTCAGGTTGGATCGAAGTTAAAGTTCTTCTATTCTATATCTAATAACTAGGTCATTATTCATATTTACTTATTAGATTATTTGCCTATGGAAGTTTTTCATATTAATACTCTAGATATGCTCTAATAGAAGCGCTCGCATGGGCTTATGTATGCCTATGGTTTTGTACCTACTACTCCCAGTGTCCCTGGAGGCGGGGAGAGAGGGTCTCATTATGATGAATTGCATGACATATATATGCTTTGATTGGCGATTGTTTATACTGGCAATTAAACATATACTTTGGAGGGTTTAGGGTTTCATATGATGGAAAATTAAACATATACTTTGGTTGCCAATAGTGATAAAGGTTTGGACCCCGATGTCGAATTTAGTATAATAGACTTGGACCCTAAGGTTTTTGCAGCTACCAATTAGACATAATTTGGTATAATAGATTTGGTATAATATGATTTGATGGTGATCAGAAAATTATGCGCATAAAACCTTTTCATTGTCGACGATCAAGTTTAATCCTATAATTAACAGTAAATATGACTGAAATTTTATTGGTTTTAGTAAAACATGCTTAATTGTAGTTTAAGTAGAGGTTGATTGTTGTGTATTTTGCTAAGGAAAAAGACCCTGTTTCAACCAAGGTTTTCCTAATTCAGATAAGTGGACTAATTAGTTATCGGTTTAGACGTTGTGTAATTGGTAAAGGTTTGTAAATTTTGAGGTTTATTTGTATGTGACAATTAGTTTTGGGATCATCTGCAGAATGTCAAACGGAGAAGAACAGAACCGACAAGGGGTTTCCGAGGAAGAAAATGTGAGAACATGGTCTGATCTTCCTCGAGAAGCCATGGAAGTGATTATGCAAAAACTATTGATTGATGAGAAAGTACGTGCGCGTGCAGTCTGTAAGAAATGACTATCTATACGTGCAGCCTCTTCAAAGCTGCCATTGCTGATGATTGCAAAGAAGCTTGTTTGTCACCCATCATCACATGTCATCTTTGACCCCTCATATAAGGAAGCATATACTCATCTAAAAGACATTTATACTGAATATGGACGTTATTGCTTCAAAATACGGTTGGTTATTAGTTAGAACTCTAACTGATTTGTTTTTTCTCAACCCCTTCACTAAGGTGAAGATAAACCTTCCTTTCAAAAGTTTGAGCGCCATTACTATGCAACCTTCACTGCTCCTCCAACATCTCCCAATTGCGTTGTTTTCATCATTGAACATTTTTGAGAAAGTTCGCCCTGAGAAAGTCTGCCTTTTTGAGGAAATCCGCTCTCTTGATAACTTCTCTCTTGGTGACTTCTTTGATTACTTCCTTAGAGTGAGTGCACTTCAACCGGGGGATGAAACATGGACAACAGGCACTTTCAATGTGAATTTCAAATTTACTCCCAGGAGGAATGTAGTTTATAGGGATGGATGCTTCAATTTCTGTAGTGGTGAAGGTGCATTGGGTACTTTTGACGCAGCTGAACGGACTTGGACTATTCTCATCAGATATGATTTCGAGACGAATAGAGATATATATATGCACGAGTCTTTTGGAGAGCTCTTACTGGTTAATGAGTATTGTCAACTTGACACCCCAAAAAAGTACAAGAACATGATAGATGTCTACAAGCTTAACGGTTCTCAAATGGGGTGGGACGTGGTACAAAGCTTGGGAGACAGAGCTCTCTTTCTCGGTTGATAGACCGTATCAAATTGGATGTTGCAATATAGATTAGGGTTGTCGTTCTCAGGGATGCGTAGATCAATTCATGTGCCTTTTATTAAATTAAGTACTGAAAATTGCAATATACTATAACAATTATTGATCATTGATTAAGAAGAACTTACATTGATTGACAAAGATCACTCCAAAAAGTAACTCCAAACAGTAATACAAATTCTCTTTCTTTTCTATCTCAATACAAGAAAGTTACGGTGGTTAAAAAAGTGATAACTCTCATCTCTCTTAACAACTTTATCTTTATAACCTAACAAAATCATCATAACTCTCAACAACTAAGATATTGTGGAGATCTTTTAGCAAAATTTTGACTACCAAGTCTTTCAGCAACTCTTGATAACTAGCTAGGTTATCTCCAGCAGTAGCCTTTAGCTTGTAAGACAGGCTTGGTCATAATTGTCGTATTACCTGCAATAATCAAACACACTTCAATTAGGCCCAGTAAAACATGAAATAAGGTTATATATCATGTAATTTGAAGGACAAAGATAGGCATTTTTTATGCCTATCATTGGTCCCTCGTCGTTCTTAGTTTCAGAATCTGGATGTCCCGGTATGGTATATACATGTTATGAAGTCCCAAACATATTTTTCATGTCTATCCACTTCCTCATCCTTATATGGAGAAAAAGAACAAAAATTTTGGGTTAACTTGGATTGAAACACTCCTCTAGAGACAATTTGTAAGTTGTAATTCTTAAAACTTTTTATAGTTAGAAATTATGCAAGGTGTGGTATCCTTATTGGCAAGGAAGAAAACAATGTTGTCTCTGGTATGAATGAGAGAGGTTTTATGTTTGGTAAGTAGTATTCATCGCGCCGTTAATTAGAAAGTTCTCCCTATTTGTGGTCAAGTTAATTGATCTAACCATTTTAAAAGATTGAATCCAATGTTTCGTACCTCATGGCATTATCTAAAATGTTTTGCGTATAATAGTATTACTCAAACCTCTCCACTTAGAGAGAGGTCGTGGGTTCGAAACCTCATGGGGTTGGAAACTCAGGGTTACAGATCCCTATATAAAGTCGGCTTTGCCTTGCAAAAAATAATAATAATAATATAAAGTCGGCTTTGACTTGTTCATATTTTCAGTAGTGCTCGATCCACGTTCTTATCAGTTCGTGGTCCATGTGTCATTGCTGATTGTGTATGTCACGTGTATAATGTGTAAGTCTGGTATTAAGGTAGCTCGAGTTTGGCATAGGTCGAGGGACAGATCCCTACAATCGCCCCCTCGCAACTGAAGGCACATGTGACTTTAGTTGAGAAACGTCTGGTGAATATTTGTATTTTAGAATTTGGAAATGTATACTGTAGAATTGTAATGGTTTGGGACTTGTGACTTCTGTATTGAAGAATGGATTTGGCATTGATGGCGTTGGAAAGGACGGATGTATTTGGCTTTTGGGTTTCCCAGTAAGTGCTGCATTGAATGATGACTGATTTGGAAATTCTTCCTTGCATTGAATGTTGTTCTTCTATAAATACTATTGATACGGTATCATCGGTTAATCCTCTTAAAGTACTTTGTCTCTATTTTCATGTATGATAATGGAAACTACTAGACGCCAAGTATACGAAGCCAGGGTTCTTGCTGAACTATAGAAGCTCCAGTTGCGATATTTTGGCAACCAACCTTTAGATTTGCCCACTCCCATACCTGTTCCTCCGACGTATCATGGGATGACGGATGAAGAAGCAGCGGAGGCTGAGAATGACTATTATAAGATATAGTGGTTCCATCATGTGATCCTGTCAAGTGAGTAGCACCGGGTTTGTCTTCATCTTCTTGTAGAGGATGTCATTGATGAAGAGGATGAGGAAGCCGGTGTACATCCCATGAAGTATTGTTGTTATCCTGGGCTCTGTAGGAGTTGATCAATTCTTCTTTATATGTCTTTCTGAGGTGGTAGAGGTTACGGAGGAAGAGACGATGGTGGTGGTTGCAGATTGAGAATATGCTTCTAGTCTTCAGACTGAAAATATGCCTCAGTTACAACCATCTTCATTTTCTTGGAGTGTTTCATGCGGGAGAAGCTTTTGGTTTTGGAGTGGAAGTATTGTTGATAAGGGCTGTATATTGTAACTTGTAGATCGATCTGTAGGAAGTTTCTAATATATTGTACTATCTGTAAAGTATGTTATAAGGAATTTTCAAGCTAATGAAAAGTTTTGTCGCAATTTTGTGTGGATATATCGAACTATAAATTAGCATGGTTAATTAAAATTTTGATAGATCGATCGGTGTGTGAAAAAATATATGTGGAATGTACAAAATGGTTAATTGTATCGAACTGAAAGTCTATGTGACCGAGCTTAAAACCAAAAAATTTGATCTGTGTGGATATGCGGGTAAAGAAGGTAAAACATGTGTAATAGAGTTTTAGATTAGTTCGCAAAACATAGGTTGAATATCTCATATATGGTAAGCTCGCACCGAGAAGATGGAATCAAATAAATGCTCACTGGATTTTAGGGTGTGGAATTTTGGGATAAGGGGGTTGGATACATATCATCCTATCTGCTAAATTGGGGGGATTTAACGTGATCACAATCATTGGGTATAAATAAGTTGGAAATAGTAACTTTAAGGAGGAAAGATGGTGAGGACTCGTTCTTAGAGAGCTCGGCATGCATCCGAGGGGCGCTTAGCGATAAAGGTTGCTAAAATTTATGAGAGGACATTGGGAGGCTAGATTATGATACCAATTTGCATGAATCTGTAATATAGTTTGACAGTTTAACTTTGAAGGCGAGGGAGAATGAGGTTGGGCATCACTTTTGGTGTGAGGTATTTCGTGAATTGATCGTGGAGCCTGAAGCGCAAAAAGTACGGTGAAGGAATTACCCTGGAAGAAATAGCTGAGGAAGATGAGAGGATTGCTGGGAATCTACTGATTAGGTGTGGCGCTTTAGGGAATCTTGGGTGTTTTATGTATGACTATGTTTAAGAGGGCAAACTTCTGTTAGTTCGAATAAATGTAAGTAAATAAAGTGAGAATATTTATGTGATGAATTTGCTCATTGCTTGTTGTGAATGTTATTGCAAATAAATATTTAAATTTTGAAATGGTGTAGCATTGGGAATGACGTCATATGTGGTATAAGTAATACAAGTTCCATGGGTTCCTCGTCTATTCACTGAAGACACTCACCTTTCACCCATATCATATTATCATTTCCAAACTCGTCTTGTTGGAATTCAGATCGAAGAGTAGAGGTCGAGACGAACTAGAACAGAAATATGCACCCTCAGTTGCCGCATAATATTTCACAGCATAATACTACAAAATATCTACAAGAGTTATTCTCCTCTCCACCTCATTCTCCTCCTGCAATCTATTCAGATTATCGCAGACATTTATCACCTCCCACATATTCACATTAGGGATGGCAATGGGGCATATTTGGGGCGGGGGAGCCAATACCATCCCATCCCCATCCCCATCCCCACTTAAGTTCCCACCTCCCATCCCCGCCCCGATCCCCATTTAAAATAAGTGGGGATCCCCAAATCTGCCCCATCCCCGCCCCATTTAAATGACATTCGAGGATCCCCGGATCCCCCCACATATTCATATTCCATAAATCATCTATTATTCCATTAAAAAAAAAGCATTACTAAACATCCACACATTTTAAAACAAAAGCATTACTAGCATCCATACAAAAAAAAACATTACTAACATCCATTATTCAAGCATTAATAACATATGTTCCAAAAAAAAGACATCCATTGATTAACTGAAGGTTGCCGGTTCATCTTGCTCCCCATAAATTTTGCAGTGCGTATAATAGCTGCTTGCTTTAGGCTCGCATTGCGGCTCTTTCTTTTACTGCTTGAACCATAAAAATATTGTATTAGTAAATAAAAAAGACCTGAAACTCTTTAATTTTTAAGGACACCAACAAAATTTCAACAGATCAAGTTTTGTCTGGTTTCATCTGAACGAGACAAGGTTTAGGTAAATTATATATGTGGATATACATGTTATTGGAAATATGGGTTGATGTACAAGAAACTAATCTCGAAAAATCACCTAATGAAATTATTTATAACTCTAAGGATTGCAACCAGTATTGCAATACCATGGGGGTGACAAATCCATTCAAAAATCATATCTTCACATCATAACATGGAACCCAAGTATGGTGACCATTCGTGAATCTCCTGAGTTAAGTAGTCTGTGCTCATGTAGGCACGTAGATACACAGATCTAAAACTCATTTTGCCCTCAGATTCAAGAAACAACAATATAAATCTTTGGAGACAGTAAAATGAGTTTACATAAATAACATTTTCTTTCTTTACTTTTTTTTTCCATATACCATGAATAGCATTTACAAGTAATGATGAACTCTTTTATTGTCGTATTAAGATATACACCAAGACACTCAAAGCATGATATACTAATAATCAAATGCATAAACACTCACAAACATGTTCCAATAAAACATAGAACAATCATATAAACATATTTTTGTTATTAAGCACATGTAATATTCTAGTTTCCTACTTGTTCTTGTGAATTTTATGTTATGACCTTAAGAAACTAAGTTAAATAGTTGATAGGGCCTCTCACCAGTAATTACTAACTCATACACTTGCAATAATAAATAGCAAGTTGCCAAGTGGCAGAATATGGATGATGTGGTCATGTGTAAGACAAAAGTATGATCAAAAACAACGTCTAGCATCTAAACCACTGTATAAATCGAAGTATAAACTACTATATAAATCAACTTAAATCAAAAGAATCAGCAACTGTATAAATCAAAGTATAAACCACTGATTTAGATTCAGTATAAACATAAATCAAAGTATCAACCATTTGTATTCAGAAATCAAAGTATAAACCATTATAAGCATCTAAGAAACAATACATTATACTGTTGATTTGGAGAGAAAGAGATGTAACAGACCTTGATTTGGAGAGAAAGAAACCCCAATTCCTCGATTGAAACCTAAATTCCTCTATTGCTTGAAACCCAATTCTTGCTTGAATTTGAAACCCAATTTGTTACAAGAAGAGTTGTTGAAATCTGAGAAGGGTTTGCTGCTGAGAAGGGAGGGTTTGCTGCTGAAATCTCCACTGCCTTTGCTTATTGGTTAAAAGAGTTGCTGCTGAAAAGTGAAGAGAAGAGAGAGCTTGTTAATTTGGAGTGAGAGACCTTGCTACTTGAAATAGTTGCTGCTGCTGAAGAGAAGAGAGATTGTTGTTGGTTGTTGAGAGAATATATGTTTTCTGAATCTATCTAAATTCTAATAATGAATTAAGGGTATAATAGTAAAAGTATTAGGTATTTAATGGGGCGGATGCGGGGCGGATGACGGATTTTATGTGAGCAGGCCCAAATCCGCCCCGATCTCTGGCATATTTTGGGTAGCTTATACCATCCTTTATCCATAGCCGCTTAACTCATACCAAATCTGCCCCGTTCGGGGCGGGGCAGGGCGGATCCTCATTGGGGCGGGGAAAATTGCCATCCCTAATTTACATTCAATTAAGCAGGACATGCCTCTATGGTATTCAAAATACCTTTAGCAATGTTGCTAAGAGGCAACATCAATATGTATTCCAAGTTTGAAAGATAGTACAAAAATCTTTGATCCAGGTTGCTTTGGACATTCCCATAGAAATACTCAAAAGAGATCGATTCCTCGAGTCTCCTATCTGTTTTCTTATGTTATTAGTTAGGCAACAAGAAGAAAAATTCTTCCCCACTTGCTACAGTACATCCCCTAAACGACCTCCCAACATATTCTACAACATTACCCCATTTCCCACCTAAACTGTTTTTGATTTTACAAAATTCTTTGAATTCATCAAACTTTGGAGAATAGGATAACAAATTACCAGGAAAATTTGGAAATTGTACTTCATCCTCCCATTCAGAATCTACATCTACAACTTTTACATTTTCAAATTCACCCATACAACCAGAGGTCGACGTCTCCATATCAGGTGAAACCTCCATTTCAAATATAGGCTTGAGGATGAGGCTTATTTATATAACAAATTCTCCTCACGCCTCAATTTGCATACAAGTCCAGATATAGATGTGCATGCGTATAATAGATGTGTATTTGTCAAAGTATATATATATATATATATATATATATATATATATATATATGTTTTCATGCAAATCAAATAGGTTTTCAAAAGTTTACTATAAATAGTAAAAATTTTAAATTTTGAAAACCTACTAATATGGTAATCTCTATCTCAAACTTCACAATCACAAAATCTAACTCAATCACTAACCTTCAATGTTTGAGAATGAGTAAGGAGCAACGCCCAATCCCTCTTTCACCACGGCATTGTGCAACCAATGTCTTGACTATGTCTCTACAACCTTCTCTCTCCTTCTACGATGATTACCTTTGTCCAATCGCTCACTCGAATCTTTGTAACTTACTATATTTTCTCTTCCTTTGTTCTTTTGTTTTTTTGAGTTTGATTAATATTTGAATGAAGAAGAGAAACTATTTTTTGTACATTCTCTCTCTAACAGCTAAAGTTATTGAGCCTCCCACAAGCCGTCCCCGGTTTGGGAACCGAGGCGTCCCTTCCACAATTAATGTCAGACGTTTCGCACCTTTTTGGTGAAAATGCATTTCCATCATTATCCCATATCCTATATTTAAATATATTTTTCTCTCTCCTACCCAAATCTCTCTCTGACCTTCCCACACTCATGATGACTCTATACTCACACGCAATCAAACTTTTTCTACCCTTATACAAAAGATAAAATTTAAAGCTGATATGATTTTTTCATTCCTACTTCTACTATTTATAGACATGCTGACGTCATTTCCAATATTATCACATTTTAAATTTTAAATTTGTATTCACCAAAGTTTCTAACAACATTTATAACATAACAGGAACAAATTCAGAAGAACTATTCTACCTACATTCAAATTCTAGTTATTCGATCTAACTGAGTTCACTCACTCATACATAATCATACGTGAAACATCCAAGATGCCCTGGAGCACCACACCTAATCAGTTCGCCCCCAACAATCTTCTAATATTTCTCAGCTATTTCTTCCATAACAATTTGCCTCACAGTAGTTTTTCGAGCTTCAGGCTCCAAAATCACTTTACAAAATATCTCAGAATAAAAGTGACCCCCAATCTCGTACTTCCTCCCCCTCGTATCTAACCCGTCAAACCGAATTTCAGATTCAGGCAAGTTAGCATCATAATCTAACAGCCTGAAGATCCTTTCCCGCACTTCTGCAATTTTTATTGCCAAGTGCCCCTCCGAAGCATGACGAACTCTTTCAGAACGAGTTCTCACCATTTTTATTTCTTTCTCCTCTCTACATAACCTTTCTAGCTTTATTTATTCTACTCTTGAAGGTAACATCAAAACCCTACATTATGTAGTATAATATCTATTTACTCAACTTTTTCATAACTGGAAACCCTAAGATCATGATAGAAAGTTATTTAAACTTATCTTTCCAAATCGACCTCACTACCTTTCGAACTCTCCCAATCTCTACCCTCTATTATACATTTCCAAAATACCTATAAAAGCTCTATCTTTGATTTCTAAATATTCTATTCTACATAAGATTAGTCTTATAACTTGATTCTTTATACCTCATCAGTTCGATATTCGTCCAACAAATCTCTATTTCACATATTCACATATATATTCAATAGGCCGACTAATACGTTGTACTGAGATACATTATCACAGTTCGACTTATTATACTCATTTTTAGTTTGTTTTCTAAAAATAGCACATTACATTTTCGTAGTCCAACATCTTTTTCTTTTAGTTCGATTTAACTACTAACTATTAATTCTATCTATAACACAATTTTTGCACAAATATCTTTTTCATTAGCTCGAATATTGCTAACAGGATACTTTACAGAGAACAAGTTTTTTAGATATTTCTACAGATCGATCTAAGGGTTACATTAAATTTTAGCTTTCAACATTGTTTCATTCTGAAACTCTTCTGCAAGAAAGATTCAGGCAATGGTTGTCACAGATCTTGAGCCCACCTCCAACACAATTTACTTCCACAAGAAACTGAGGAAGTAAATTATAAAAGAGCCTGAACCAAGCTTAACAGGAAGTACTCTTTACAGAAGAAAAACGATGATTGTACAGAAGAAGATTTCTAATCTCTGTCTCCCTTTTCTACCACCACCGTATCTTTCTCCATAACTCCCACTAACTTCGAGTTGGTTGAGATTAAAGGAGGATCCTACTTTAGAACCCAGTCCCTCGCAGGATACCGACAATACTTTCTGTTATGTACGCCAGCCTCTACATCTGTCTCCTCAGCCTTGTCCTCCGTCAATAGGCGAAGGCATATCCGACGTTGTTCCCCAGACATAATCACATAGTGGAACCGCCACATGTGGTAGTAATCATCTTCAGCTTCAGCCGCTTCCTCCTCCGTCATACCATATTACGTTGGTGGTACTGGAATGGGCGTGGGTATCTCCTGAGTTTGGTTGCCAAAGTAGCGCAACTGCAGCCTCTGAACTTCAGTAGCCACCCTCTCATCATATACATGCCGCCTGGCCTTCACCATTCTCAAAACAGAGTACAAACATAAGATATTCACAACAATATGGTACTTTCACCGATATGATATGCACTACAGTACAGGCACTATTTATATCACAGCCGTATTCAATGCGAAGATATGTTTCCAAAGTAGTCATCATTCAAAGAATAACTTATCTGGGATCCCCAAACGTCAGGTACATCAATCCTTTCTACCATAAATGCTAGATACAGTCTTCCATAACGAAATACCGAGTATCCAACCAGTCAAATTCCCCATCAATACATCATAAATTTCCAACTTCAAATACCAATAGTCAAAAAAATTTTCTCAACCAAAGCCGCCCGTGTCTTCAGTTGTGAGCGGACGATTGTAGGGACCTATCCCTCGACCTAGACCAAACTCGAACTACCTCAATATCAAACTTACGCATTACACACACGACATGTACAATCAGTATTGACACCTAGACCTCAAACTAATAAAGAACGTGGATCGAGCACTACAGTAAAATATGAACAAGTCAAAAATACCTGTCTCTTACGAACTAACAGTTACATATTCAACTACCACTTACCTCATTATTCGGATAACGTGTTTCTACACGATAACGAACTGCAGGTAAGATTTATATATATAAAAAGTTTTAGATGAGATAAGGACCATAAAAACAAGATTTTTTAGATTCTAACATAGGAATTTATAGATTCTAAACACCACAAAAGTTTTTATTTCAAGATCAAACATTTCTAGTTAAATAGATTACTTGTAATATGATATCAGCCTTAAGCAATAAAAGTTACAGTTACTAAACCCTCAACTCGAGGTCATAGTTTTTTTACCTATTCAAAAGTTTTCTACGCTAAATCACATATGTCATTTCTTGTATTATATTAATTTTTGTCACAGGTACAATTGGTGTAAGATCTAATTTCGAGCTATTTTGAGCTACAGAATTAGGCCATTACACAAACTTTTTGATTAGCCACTATAATTTATCTCAAGTATATCTATAAAAAAATCAAAGTTTAGACATAACAATTTATTTCATTTTACAATATGACACCAACAATGTTTGATTTATATCAAAGCACAAGTTAGCTAGACGTATCATCATTAGATCTCTTCAAGATAACAATGCCTTAGGCCAATAACGGAGCAGGTTAATTGGAAAGAGAAGACCAGATATCTAATATCATGTATGTTAATTAACATGAGAAAAAAATCACCTTTAAGCAAATCCAAAACAACGAATTGTTTATATCCTTGATAACTGAAGGGTGCAAGTCAAAATGCTATTTCAGAACTTGAGGTGAAACTAAATTAGGGAAGAATATACTATCTTGAGGTCAAAGACACCTCCAAGTTCATCTTCAACTGCCCCTAAACATGTAATTTGATGAACTTTTCAAGTCTCTTCAATCCCAATGTAATAAAATAGCTTCATTCCCAATCATTATCTTCCCTCCCCAAAAGGATCCCCTGATTCTACCATCATGGTAATACCTCAAATCAAACTTCAGTGGTTGATTAATTTTTTATAATTCTATAAATTGGGTTTTGGAGCTTAACAAGTGTAGATGAGTCAGAGAGATTGAATGAACCTTGAGACATTAATTGAGATTTTTGATCTTCGCAATACCCAAATCTCCATTAAAGTCATAATTAGAATCACAGACATGAATTCCACAAAAGGCAAAGATCCCATTAATAAAGAATAGAGGGAGTGAACAAAAAAACCCTGTAGAATCCAAGTTTTTAGTCTCATGTTTGTAGGATTAGAGATACAAATAACTTTAAAGAGATGGATTATGTAAAAGACATGCATACTTGTAAAGAGAATCTATAGTGGATCAACTTTAGAAGGAATGTATTCCTGTGGCTATTGTACTTAATGAAATCTGATAACTAAAGTGTTGGACACACATAGAAGCAACTAAAGATTTTTAGAAATCCTAAAATTGGTTACAACTCTTAAGTTCAAATTCCACTATAGGGAATACTTACTTTTTACTTATATAAATAAGCTGAATAATCTTTAGGAGAAAAATATTACCATAGTTATAAACTTATCCTGCAAGCTCAGCGTCTGAGTTTGTATGAAAGCTATTGATCAACATAGTATCCCACTAAGGTATATAAGCTTGTAATTCATGATCATTACCTATAAAACCAAAGATATGCACACATGAGTACATAAAAGCAGATTTGGTGGAGTTAAATTTCTTGTTATGGATCTAATATCAATCCAATTATTGATAAAAACAGACAAATATTATCTCAAAAAACTGAAGTTCTACTCAGCAAAGGATAAAATACCAATATACAATACCAACGCATGATATACTATAAACCCCATATAGAGGAGCTTCAAGGTTCCGTTTACTATAATGATTAACACTAACACGTAATTGTAGTCTATTTGTATGTACTAACTGCAAACAAAACATAACAAAATCATCTTACAAACACATTGCTAAATGGGTAAAAACTAAAACTTAGCAAAACCATCAACCTCAAATAGATACTACCCCCATAACCTCAATATCAACAGCAAAAACTAAAACTTGGACAAACTTATCCAAACCCCAATAAGAAAATAGGTAAAATACTAGAACCCCATAACCTCAATATTAGCATTAAAAACTAAAACCCAGATTAACTTATCCAAACCTCAGTAAGACAAATCCTTAAATTATTACTAAAACCAGAGTACAGTCTACTCTAAATCTTCATCATAGATTTTAATCCTAATCTAAATACTATTTAAACAACTAATTATGAACCCCCAATTTAATATGAAAAGAGAAGGGTAAAACAATATCATCCACAACCGATTGCCAAACACGTACCGTTTCGTTGGCAGCTCGTTTAATGTGAATGCAAGGTTGAATCGCTCACAGAAACATCCTTATCAAACACCTAAGCTTCATCTGCTATTTCAAACAAATAATTAAAACCCTGATCAAACTAAACCCCAATTTCAAAGCTTGAAACACTAATTTGAGGAAGAAATAGAGTGAAAGAGAGCACCTGCGAAGGATAAGACGGTTAAATGATTTGAGTAAGGATAAAATTACCTTTGGGAGATTGTTGATTCAACAATTTCGTAGCAAGGGAGAGATCGAGCGTAGGGTTACAAAGGGAGAAGATTAGATAGAGAAAGATAGTATGGTATGAGAAGAGTTATATTAAGTTGAGTCGAGGATCCTCGAGATCAACTTGGGAAATCAACGGTTGGGTTGCATTTTTTTGGACATATGCTTAGATCCGACGACTCAGACTTGTTTTTTTGGCCAAATTTGATTACGACTCAAAAATGGACGGCTGAAATCCAAGAAAAAAGAGTACTATGGTTAATGGTAATCCCTGAGAAAAAAAATATAGAAGTAGTGAAAGTGTTGCAAATGCTCTTTTGGGTCTATGTTGATACATCTCCTTTGTCATTATGTATGCACAATCAGTTTGATTTTGATGTGTATCTTATTTATTGGTAGGTTGTGGTTATATACTAAAATTTAAGTATGTGTGATCAAATTCTTTCAGTTACAAAAAGAAAATTGGATATTGTGATCAATGGTTGAAGAACTTGGATTGAACAAATAATATTGCAGGATATACCGACACACCTTTGCCCAGAATAAATTTTTTAGAAATTAGTCCAACAATTTTTGCTCAAAAATTCTCATGAGATGGTTCCAAAGTTGAAATATTTCTTTCAACAAGTTATGCCAACAAAGTTCCAGGTAGATCACAATTAATCGAATATAAATTTTGTGATCATCATAGATGGAATTCTGTCCATAATTTTAAAGTTGGATGCTATGTCAAAAATGAGTTAGAGAGAGTACCAAACTCAATATGATGCTAATCATCCCTCATAGGGTCGTCCACCCACCGTGTGACCTATGTTTATTTGATGTTTTATGTTTTATGCTTTAGTTTAAAGTTCTGTTGGAGAGGTCCAATGTGAGTTATTAGCAGTTTCCCAATTTAAGTAGAATATTATTTCAATTATAATTATGGTTCCTAATTCTAACGCCCTTGTGCTGTATAAAAGAGGAGGTCTAAGTTATTTGTTTCTCAGTTGATTTTGATGAAAGTAAGTTGATTTGTTTAGTTGAAACCCTAGTTTTCTCTAACTCTCAAATACAACGTGATTTTCTTATGAATCTTGCTTCCGCGTTCGTAGTATTCACGTCAATTGGTACCAGAGCTGCGTGAGATCTAAGTGTTGTTAGTTTCAAGAGCAAAGATACCACGTGGAAGATTCGCGATGAAGAAGCCTACTCTAGCTCAAGATGTAGCAAGGATAGAGGATAAGTTTGATAAGCTTTTTGAGGATAAGTTTGATAAGCTTAACGAGGCTTTGGGTATGGGAGCCTTCCCCCCCCCCCCAACCACCTCCGTTAGGCGTTACCGAAGATCTCTCTCTAGAGGGAAGTATCGCTGAGAGGAGCGACGAACTTAACAATTCGTTTACGAAAGAAGAAGAGGCACGAGAATCTAGTGTGTAGAACCACTCACGTGGGTGGGGTATGGGTTATAAGCCATTAAAGATCCATTCCAGGCTGAAACCAACACCTGAGCCAGATCTAGACATCGCTGCCAGCCATGGAGATCTCACCGGTGAGGTTGCACAATTTACCGAATTATAAACCCTATTTAAGGTCGTTGCAGGTGAAGAATCAGTTGCTTAAAAAGAAACAATTGGTGACGGGGAATACACCGAAAAACTTATCGATGTTTTTGCCGATGTTGCTGCCGGTAATCGAGGTTTTAGTGCAGGGAGGCTTTATGAAGACGGACTCACCGGAGTTCCTCAAAAAGTCCAGTGGAACTCTCCGGTTCGAGTTTTTACCAAAATTTGAGCCAAATCAGTGAAACCAGAAAGCCAAATTGCAGAGTTTCGCGAGGAGAAAAACACAGTTCGTGGGAAAGAAGATGAAGTTGCTCGTGGTAAGCAAGCGCGTGCCATACTTTAACTCCACCCAAGCCCACCAACTCATACCACAAAATTCAAATTTTGGTGGGGAAAAGAAAAAGTTTGAAATATTTGTTACATCTCTTGGGGATGCCTCATGGCATGCCGAGGCATGCCGACTTTTGGCATGCATGAACTTGCCTTAGGGCATACTAGTTGGCATGCCAATAGTAATTTAAATCAAATAAATGATGTGTTCCAGCAATGCACAAAGCAAGAAACGTGCCAAAGCAATGCCAAAAAGCCACCGTTGATCGATCCATTTTGGAGGGGGTTTTTTAGCAAAGTTCGAGATGCAGGTTTCTATGCTTTCTTCAGTTTTAAACGTTCTTCAACATTGGGATTTAAAGACCTCGAGTACAATCGCAGGGTATGGAAAATTCCGCGGAAGACTTCAAGATTTCCAGAAGAGTTCCAACATGCAAATTTCGTGTGCGTTTTACAGGATGAATATGAAGAGACTGAGATGCGTACTACATACGTACGTAAGTCTTCTGGAGTACCACCCCCTTGATTTCGTGGACGAAATCTTCTCAGACGGAGGGTTTGATGCGAATCATCCCTCATAGGGTCGTCTACTCACCGTGTGACCTATGTTTATTTGATGCTTTATGTTTTATGCTTTAGTTTAAAGCTCTGTTGGAGAGGTCCAATGTGAGTTATTAGCAGTTTCCCAATTTAAGTAGAATATTATTTCAATTAGAATTAGGGTTCCTAATTCTAACCCCCTTGTGTTGTATAAAAGGGGAGGTCTAGGTTATTTGTTTCTCAGTTGATTTTGATGAAAGTAAGTTGATTTGTTTAGTTGAAACCCTAGTTTTCTCTACACTACAAGAATAAAGGGTATTAGCCACTGAAAAATCTGTTGCAAAAAGGTTTTTGCCACTATTTTTACCGTGGCTAGGGTCGTGGCCATAGATGGGGGGCTAAAGCTTTCACGCTATTTTTACCGTGGAAAACGATTTTTTTTGCCACTGAAATATCTGTGACAAAAACCTACTTTAACCACTGCAAAGTCCGTGACAAAAACATGTTTTCACCACTACATAATCCGTGGCAAAATCCTGCTTTTACCACTACATAATCCATGGAAAAAACCTACTTTCACCACTACAAAATTCGTGGCAAAAACATATAATAAATAATAATAAAAAAATTATTTCAAAAATATGCAAAAAATGAGAAATTATAAGCATGTTTTTATATACACGAAATAAAAACATGATACACGAAATAAACTATAAACATGTTTTTATATACACAAAAATGAGATAATTTTTTTTTGGCTACTGCTGAACTTGAGAAGTGGCATGAGAGCAAATGGGGGAGCTCAAAAGATAATATCATCTGCAAATTAATAACAAAAAAAAAAAGTCATAGACAAAGATATTAATTATTTGAATAAAGAAGTTGGGCTACGAACCGAAGCAACGATGATGAGTTGTCCAACCTCGGAGGATCTTGCAATAATGGAGACGATCGGGCTGGGGATGATAGCAATGCACCGCATCGTCAAATTTCTCACCCACATCTTCATCTTTAGATTCAAAAACCCCTGAAAATTTATCTCAAAAATAGAAATTATTTTGCATGTATTTTTTTAATGAAGAAAATGATCTTAAAAACTAAATCTTTTAGTTTAAGTGACTACCTGCATGATATACTGCCCAGAGTAAGTATCCGTTATAGTGGAGCTTTGCCCTGAAGCAAGAAGAGCAATAACATATATAGTTGAGCTCGATCTTCTTAGAACATTCTGGGACAATTTACGGATATTATTTTAGAAATTATAGCAATTACACAATCTTTTGTTTTATGTATTGTACTTTAACCACACTATGTAAGGGAGCTGAAATACATACCTCGAGAAGGAAAGACACAGAGTTCAGATTGAGATTGCTACATCGATTCTTATTTTCAGTGGTAAGGTTATCAGAGCTTTTGTAGTCCTTCTTAAACCGTTCCAATGCTTCTGTAGTTTCTATTAGTTCCTTATACTGCAATCCGTTATCTCTTTTAACATTCCAAACTTCTCTTTCCTTCATGTATAATAACAAATAGAAAGGCATTATAATTGTTTATGGAAGTTTCTATATTAAATTACTAAAAAGAAAGCTCTAGTACGGATACTTACTTCTAGTGATGTGCACTATCTTGTTTGAGATACTTTCATGTCGTTGATGAAATCAGTACATTCAAAGTCTGAAAATAATGAGATATAGGTCAGATAAAACTCGATACCAGTGTAACTTATATCCTTCATCATTTGAGATTTGTGAAAATTAAATCGGAAGCTTGGAAAAATCTCCAACACACCTACCTGATAATCTCTCCATACTAGTGAGGCACGATGAGGCCACTATAGTCTGCCTATAAACACCGCGGGACCATGTTATAAACACTTGTGTGTGCGTGTCATATATACAACTAATGAAATTGATAGTGCTATGTCATCCTTTCCTAAGAAAGCTAACTGCAACGGGAAGTAAACTTTTTACAAATAAAACCCCGGTATTAAACTGTTAATACAATAGTAAGGTCAGAAGACGCACCTGGTCACATGTAGTTAACCAACGTGTCTCATGCAACCCCACCTGCAGAGCATCAAACGAATAATGAGTTATTATTCATTACTGTTTAAACTATAGAGACTCTTTTATAGTAGATGAGTAGGTGTTTTGATAGCTAGAACAACCATTAATATATGCATAGAAAATTGATATTGTCTCGAGGGCATTTTCTTAGCTTTGCATGTGAGCTTGTAGGATGATTACAATATTCCTAATATGAAAACTATTTTTTTTTCAATATAAGCCAAACTTTTGTTTTTTTTATTATTGATTTCACAAATCCGACAACAACATTGTCGCATTCAAAAATACTGTGATCAAAGTTTGGCAAAGAAAGAAATGACCCCTAGCAGTCGAAGTTCTCCTTATCGAATTGAGTTATGCATTCTAATACCTTTTCAAATACTCCATCCTCCAAGGCAAATGTTAACCGGTAGTAGCCAGGGATTCCGGTCCACGAGCCACTGTTGATGCATAAACCTATGGACTTAAGGATGGTTTCTCGTATGTTAGAGTCATTAAGTTTGAGATGAAGTTTGAGATTTGAGGTTGTCCCAAGGTGGACAGATGGTTTCGCCACCATTGATACACCGTCACAACATTCAACTACATCCCATTCACATTTCAAGAGTATCTCCTTCAAGCGTAGCGATCTACTCCTTAGCGTCCTTTTTTGCTTCAAAAGGACTTTGAATAGGTCTCCTGCTTTCTGATCATTCATATCCAACAATTTCTTTATTGCATATTTAACCGTGTTGTGGGGATTGTTTAAACCTGGAAAGGTATGAAATGCCTCTACTAGAAGAGGTTGATTTAAAATCAGAAATCCAAATGCAAGCTCGCCAGTTAGCATCTCAAAAGATAATTCACCAAGCAAAGAGACACAAAAAGATGGTTTGGGCGATAAATCAAGTTTCAACAAACTCTCATCCAAATTCTAGCCACCCCAACCCTCGATGTTGAATTCTAACCCTGAGAAAGATGTATCAATCACAACTCTAGCCCCAAATTTAGCACTTACAGATAATATTTCTTGGATCTCCTCATTGCTATAAAGTAAGCCAGTTGGGTTGATTGTTGGACCTGAGAGGTAAAACCAAGGCTTATCAACCTCTTGAAGTAATTCTGTAAGCGCATCTACAGTAAGCTTAAATCCTGTACTAATGTTTGTTGGAATGTTCACAACATTTGCTTTCAACCGCTGCCACATAATTCCCATTTGTGCCAGTGGCAAAACACAAGGTGGCACCTTCTTGGATGCAACAAAGGACCAACTTGTTGAAAGGAGCCAGTGGAGAGTCCCCATATATGAACTCAGTACAGCTATCAGATGGGGAACCATATTTGCTCTTGATGAACATTTGAATTCCAAGCTTCACATCGATTTTAGATTCGATCATGTTCTGTCTAACAAAACTCTCAAAGATGGCAGCTTTGACTGGGGCAGGCACTGGAAGAAAACTTTGATCAACATCCATGTGAATCAATGAAGAGTTATCTGCCTCGCTGGCAGAAAACTCGGTCGTTAAGGACTGAAATAATTGAGCTTAAGAACCCAATCATCTCAGTGGATTTAGCATTTGGACATTCTCTCTGTGCAGGTGGATGGCGGTCAGCAAGCTGAAAGGCTAAAAGCTCATGGAAAATACAGCCATAATAATATTGGCAAAACAAAGCAGTATTTCCCTCTAATAACTCCACAGTCTTGGACAACGCCTTAAGAATGGTTTCTTCTTCAGAAATGACAAAGGCAACTTCCAGATCTGAATATACCTGATTTTTCACCAGACCGTACACTATTATTGAATGTGTGGGTAGTGTGTTTCCTGGTAGATATTTCCAAACCCCACTTAAACCAGGTAAACTAGATAGCTTAAAATGCTCATAAACATCTAAAAATAGATGAAAATTGATATCTCTTGTGATGTCTAATAGGTGCTGAAAAGCTGAACTAGTAACAACCTTGAAATGAGCCATCCCGGTGACCACAACCTAAGGTTTCAGCTTTTTTATCAACTCTATTATCAGATCTGACTGGCGTAGAGCTTCTATAATTGTGAGCATGCACAATTATCAGGAGTGCCACAAGCCCAACGCTTTTGGAGTACCATTTTATAGCTATCAAATATTTTGGAATGAAATAAACAAACGAGGGTACAATACCTTTTTACTTATATGAAAAACAAATTGTTTGTTGTCTCTAGCATCAGTTAGTTGGAGACGAAGAGGGTAAACCTCCACACTAAATTAGCTGATCTGGGATCTTTGTTGAATCATTCTTCAGGGTAATGTCGGCCCCCCTTTGTACCTCCAGGAAGACGAATAAACGAAAACATATGAGCAAACGATGGAAACACATGCATAAAAGATGAAGATGGTTGACATACAAACACATGACGAAGCTTGAAATGCTACTAAGACAATACATTTAGTTTAAGTGTGAGCCATACTGTAAGAGAGAATCAAGCAAACTACAGGAGAACAATGATACACCTTAAAATTTGAAAAGCGGTCGTACTAACATCAATTTATAAACCAAAGCAAGTTAAAATAAAAAGACAAGTACATGATGACCTTACAAGTTTTCATTGGGATGTAAATACAAAGTTCTATAATAAATGTCTCATTTTAAAGGGGGAAACTGATTTTATTATTATTACCAGTAGTGAAGATTTTTCCAAACTTCTTGAGGAGCCAAAACATAATCACACCCTTCCATCAGGGTTTGTATTAGCTCCAAATCATGACCTTCGCCCTCACTTCCATTTACGATTAGATGAGAGTTGTCTATCAGTCCAGGTCAAGGCGTTTTCATTAATTTAACTTTGTCCAAATGTCGAAAATCAGTAGAATCATCATCGATTGGAACATGAACCTGGAAAGTAGCAGTGTTCTGTTTCAGGGAATGTGCTTAAATAAAAACCTAAAGATTATTCATGAATTTACCTCTGCAAGCAAGAGAGTTTTGTCACTCCTTAGGTAGCACTCAACGTTTCAAGAAGATCCTTGCAGGAACCATCTTTTAGCATTGTTACACTGAAAGGCATGGGAAGAGCATTGCCATCGCCATAGAATACAGTTACTGTAATCTCCCGAGTAACCGTTAAAGGCAATGGCAATGACAAGTACAAGAAGGAATCAAAAGTCACTGAAACTTTGCTACAATCTGGCAGATCAGTATTGACTTATATTGGCACTGAAATGAACGAACACGTCCTCTTATAGGCTTAGAAGCTAAGCCATATAATTATCTCAAAAAAAGAGTTTGTTGCATCCATACATCAGTTAAATTTTAGGAAACACAAAAAGAAAGTGTACACAACTTACTTGGCAAACGTCAACAGTTACAAAATCATTTCGAGCCTTGTGGTTCTCCCAACATTCATTTGCAAATTCCTCGTCAGAGTGACCATTAGCATCCTTTAATTCAATGTAAGGTTTGAGCTTGACACGATTCAAATATTCATGCAGTCCATTCAATAAGAAAGCTAGAAGCTCCTAAAATAATATGATCCATTAATTTAAGCATAACTAATTACTAGAAGCAACTGCAAACAAAAACCTATATGAAACAAAGCAACGTGTGCACCGGCTGCGTAAAGAGCACAAAAGCTACCACTATACAACAATTATTTCTCAAGCACAATTACCAAGTCTATGGATTTCTTACTAGCTTCAGGTAGTGTTTAATTGTTTTACAAGCATTCAATTTGTGTAGCAATGGCCAAATTCATCTAAGACCCAATAATGAGTTGTTGTAGAGAAAATATATTTTATGGTAATTTTATTAAAGTGAATGATGCTGAAACACATTTGTTTAGCACAATTTCAGTTAAATAAAGTTAAAAAGACATATCAAGTATAAATTAGAGATTCTAACCAAAGTAGAAAAAACTGTACAAAACTTCAAGGAAAGATCAAATCAAGAAAATTAGAGGTTCAAATCAAAACCTACATAAAGAAAAGGAAAGGGATCATCACCACCCATAACTGCATATAGCAAAGCAATCGCTAAGATAATTTATTTGTTCTTCTTCAACCTTATCCCAATTTTTACCGAATCCATAACTGCATATAGTAAAACAATCAAAACCAGAGATTAATACTTCTTCTTCTTTTTGAAGGTAAGCTGGGGTTGAAAGCAGACCCCCCTGCTCCATAGAAAGAAAAAAAGAATATACACAAGTGAACTTCTCAATGAGGAGAAGCTCAAAAATAAAAATACAAAGAAAAAAAAGCAACAAGCAAATGACCTACAGACTCCAAAGGACAAAAAGAATCTGCAGCACTAGTGAAAATTAGACTTCAAATCTTCAGCAAAAGAGCTTAAGGTGAACACCTTACTTTTATAGTCAAAGAGAGGCATTAACATCAAGATAGAAGAGGAGGCCATCATCAACAATAAAGTAACAGTAAGCAAAGGAGAACAACACTGTACTGAAACTGCTCATAATAAAAAGGGTCCCAAACTCCAAGTCAAAACACCCACTTATCAAAATACTTTATTCTTGCCCCAACAGTTCAGAATGCCCTGCCCTCCTATACTAGTCCTAGCAGCATTGAAAGAATAGTAAAAAGATAAAGAACCTGACTGACTACAACAAGTACTTATACCCTTTTTTTGTAACAAACAGGCGCCTTGTACCCACAGTCAGTCAGATTATTAGTATCAAGGATGAAGCTTTCCTTGAACATCTTTATCAAGATAGAATCAGGTTTATCCAATGAATAAAATCCTATAGACATCCAAGAAATGGAACATAGGCCGAGAGGCAACCACGTAACCTTATAAATTTCTACCCACCATCAGACTGAATTTGAAGTAAACTCATAGTCTCAGGTAGATTTTCCCAGCAGCATCCCCTTCAATTATCATCAAAAGCTCATGAGAAAAGGCTGTTGGTAGCATTTCATAAAACCCTTCCGCAGGTTTGATCTTAGAGAGGTTGTAAGCAGCAGCATTAGCTTCTCTGAATACTTGTTCAATGATACATGATCTAAATCGAAGCATTAATTTCTTAATCCTTTCCACTATTCTTTGGCTTGCCAAGGGGGCTTCCCTTCCTTGTAGAGCAGGTAGTAGGCTTCTCCAGAATCAGTATAAATGATAACTTTTTCAATCTCCAGTCTCAGCCCTAATAACATGCCTGCTTCAATGCCCTGAAGTTCATGGATGATCACACTTTGAGCTCTCACTCTGCCAGCCACAGCTTTAACTGAGATCCCTTCTTCTGTTCTCAAAAGGGCTCCAAATCCACCAACTTCAGAAAGAGGACCATCAGAATTAATAGCATGGTAACCAGGAGGAGGTTTGTTCCATCTACAAAAAATAGATTATGTAATTTTTAGGCTGTTAGGAAGATTCCATTCCTACAAGCATATTCTATTTTCATTAGTATCTTCAAAAACAGCTTTGCTACAAGCAAGTTTAGTCCTAACATCAAGAATAATTTTTTGTAAGATTAAATCAGCAGATTTACTTGTACTCTCAAAAATCCTGCAATTCCTTTCACCCCAAATGTGGGATATGAAGGCACAAAAAGAGAGTTTTCTAATTTGATAAGTTAAGGTTGTTCCTTTAAAATGGTTTGAGCACCAAGAGATTTCAATGTCCCAGTCAGTATTGGATCTATAGAAATGAAGTTTATATAGGAGTTTATTCCAAATCATTTGAGAGAAAGGGCAAGAACAGAAAAGATGATTCTCATTTTCTCCATCACCCCAACATAACACACATTTTGCAAGGAAAGTCACACCCCACTGGATTAGCTTGTCATGGGCTTTCAAAGCCTTATTTAAGGCCAGCCAAGTAATAAAACTTTGTCAAGGAATATTACCTGGGAACCAAGTCAAGTGGGTCCAGGGGATTTTATGGTTGTTATGTCTAATGTGGTTAAATGTATTTTTGAAGTTAAATTCACCATCATTAGAAATAGACCAGACAATCTCATCCTCGTGACCTGAGGAGCAGTCAACTTGATCAATCTGATGCCATATAGTACTAAGATCTTGTAAAGTATTATCTGGAATGTTCCAGTTATCATTGTTGATTATGTTACCCACATAAGCATTAAAGTATAAAAGAGAGCCATACCTGAGACGTTGAGGTAAGAGATCAGATAAGATACCCAAAGGATGCCAAGGTTGCTGCTAGAACAAGGTAGCTTATCCATTTCCAATGTGATGGCAAGCAATTGAAGAAGCAATAGTCCTGTTCTGCAAGATAAATCTCCAAATCCAAGAACAATCATTAGGAATTTTCATAAGCCAAAAGTTTTTATTTTTTATCAGATTAGCTGTAATCCAGTCAGCCCAAAATGAGTGCACCCCCCCCCCCCCCAATAACAGTCCAAAGATTTTTTAGAGTAGCCACTTTATTAACTGTTGTAATATCCCTAATGTTAAGGCCACCTTCATCATAAGAGTGACAGCATTTGTCCCAGCTGACCAAAGAATTTTTATGGTCTAGATCAGTGCCTCCCCACAAAAAATTCCTAAGGATCTTACTGAGCATTTTCACTATAGATTGGGGAAGTTTGTAAACAGAGCTCCAGTAGGTATGCATACTAGCTAGTACAGACTTAAGTAGAGTAAGTTTCCCAGCGTAGGAGAGGCATCTACTTTTCCAAGACCCAATCCTAGCATTCACTCTCTCAACCATTGGGAGACAGTAAAAAGCTTTAAGTTGTGTTGTGATCAAAGGGAGGCCAAGATATCAAACTGGAAGAGATCCCCATTCAATACCAATAATATCACAAAAGTAATCAATATCAAGGGAATTCATACCAGCACAATATAATCTACTCTTACTATGGTTGATATCCATACTTGCAAAGGTCTTAAAATTGTAAAGAGCTTGAACTAGACAAATAACATTAGAAGGAACTCCTTTCATAAAATGATGAGGTCATCTGCAAAACATAGGTGAGAGATATTGGGCCTAATGCATTTAGGGTGAAGCTAAAAGAGCCCTTCACTTACATTTTTTTCCATAATTTTGGTAAAATCCTCTATTATCATGACAAAAATGTAAGGAGAAATAGGGTCCCCTTGCCTAATCCTTTTTTTCCTTTAAAATAACCATAGTGAGACCCATTAATAGCAACATAATATCTAGTAGTAGATATACATTCCCATATCCACATAATGAGTTTACCAGGAAAGTTCATATCTTGCATGACTTCTATGATAGATTCCCAATTAACCATGTCATAGGCCTTACTCCAGTCAATTTTAGCAGTACATCTACCACTGCCTTTATCTCTGTGGTAATTCCTAACAATTTCATGTGTTAACATAATATTGTCAGTGATATTCCTCCCAAAGATGAAGGCAGACTGGCATGGGCTAATGATAAAGCCAATGACATGTTTAATTCTGCAAGTCAAAACTTTAGAAATGCATTTGTAAAGAACAGAGCAATAAGCAATAGGTCTTTAAAGGATGAAGGATTATCAATTTTGGGGATAAGAGTAAAAATAGTAGCATTGACTTCACCCAAAAGTTTACGAGAATGGAAGAAGTTTTAACAGTTTTCACAAAATTATCTCCAATGATAGACCAGGCCCTTTTGAAAAAAAGAGAAGTGAAGCCATCAGGACCTGAGGATTTATCATCTCCAATGTCCTGAAGACACTCAAAAATCTCTTGAGAAGAAATAGGCTTTTCTAATTCATCTCTATCAACGTTGGAAATCCTGTTAATGTTTAGGCTTTGTAGATCATTAAATTTAACTTGAGGAACATGACTTTTTCCAAGAGAATTTTCAAACCAGGAAACTCCTTCTTTGCAAATATCTTTTTCAGTATTAAGAATAGTCGCATTGGAGTCAATAATACTCAATATCCTATTTCTAGCTCTTCTAGCCTTGACAGAATTATGAAAAAACTTAGAGTTACTATCTCCAAGTTGGAGCCATTGAACTCTAGATTTTTGCTTTTTAATATGTTCATCTTCTTTGACCAAATCAAAAAAAAAATTAGAGCAATTTTTTCTTAAACAACAAGGTCATGATTGAGGGGGTCAATTTGCAGATTATCTTGAAGGATGTCTAAGGCCGTTTTGGCATTAAAGATTTGTGTGTCCAAGAGAGAAAAAGCTTTAGAAAACTTCTCTTTGAGTCTTTTTTTTAACATTTTTGAGCTTTGAGACAAAAATAAAAGTATCATTGCCTTCAATCTAAAAATTACAAGCATTCTTAACCACATCAAGAAATTCATATTCTTCAGCCCAACAGTTAAAAAATTTAAAAGGTTTAGGGTTAGAAGATGAGGGTGATGTAATATTAAGGAAGCAAGGGGAGTGATCAGAGACATTAGGATTAAGGAAGTTAGCTTGTGAATAATTGAAAGTATTCATCCACTGAGAGTTGATTAGAACTCTATCCAGTTTCATAGCAACTCTCTTGCCTCTAGTACTCTTATTACTCCAAGTTAAATAGTTGCCTTGAAATTTACAGTTCACAAGGCCAGCCGTTTGGAGGCAGTTCATAAATTCCACAATAGTGTTAGGTAAAACAGGGATACCCCCAACCTTTTCCCTAGAACTTTGTATAGCATTGAAATCACCAAGAAGGGTCCAGGGGATAGTCATATTAGCTGAGATATTGCAAATTTAGTCCCATAATATTCATCTTTTAATATAGCTGTTACAACCATAGATAAAGGAGGAGCAAAAGGAGATACCAGATGTATGGTGGACATTGCAAGTGATGTGTTGTTCTTCCCGTATGATCTGCTCCACTTGGATGATCTGTGGGTCCCAACAGAGGAGAATCCCGCTCTTTCCATTTTGAGAGTTGTTGAAGGTAAATGTCCATCCTCTGCAGATGTAATCAACAATATTTTTAATATTTTCATTTAAGATTTTATGCTCAGATATACCAAACATAAATAATTTATTTCTTTTAATCCAGCTGTTAACTTCTCTTTTGATCTTTAATGTGGATAAAGGGACCTGCAACATAAGGAAAAACATAAAGTATGATTAGAAAATCTCCCGCACACTCAATGCATATTGATTCCATTATAGGGTAAGTTGAAATTGCCTCCCTCCCTCTCTTCTTTTGGCTTTGTATATACATTAGAAACGTCTAGCTTTCGGGCCAGTATTCTCTCCTCTGTTGTTCTTGTTCAGGCTCAGTTTGATTTTAGCTGCTGCCTTTTTTAGTTCTTCTTCAGACATTTGGTATTTCTCCACTGAAGGTTTTTCTTTGAAGTAGCTCTTTTGTTGGGCTGAGCCTTTCTTATTGCCACTCTGAGAGTTATTGTAAGATTTTTTGAGCCTTTATTTTTGAGGATATTTTATGTTTTTCTAGCTGAACCTTGTTGCCTCTGAGAACTATTCCTCGGTTGCTCTTGTGTAAGTGTTTTTGATCCTTCACTACCTTTATTTTGGTCTTCAGGAGTAAAATATTCTTTGTGGATAGGTTCAACTTTATCACCAGGTCCCACATCCTTTATCAATTCTGTTTCTCCATCATCTGGGATCTCCAGTACATTGAACCTATTAGGGTTAGCTTGGAGTTGCTTGGAAGTCTGTTTAGCCCTTGGGAGAGTCCATCCTTCATCATCTGTTTTCCTTGTAGGACGGCCTTTACCTTGCAGTACTTTGTTTTCTACTTTCTTTGAGTAATTCTGAACTTTAGGAGCCATGTCACAGGACTCCAGGTTATGACCAAAAAAAGTACAGTGAGAACATCTAAGAGGTATCCAAGGGTATTCACACTGGATATAGGCAATACCTTCATCTCCATAAAATACTGGAATAGAGCTAGGATATTCTCAAGAAGCATGGATTTCGATACATACTCTTGCAAATGAAGTAGTGGAGATATGTTCCTCAGTAAATTTATCCAAATGCATAGGCACTCCCAATGTGCTAGCAATTCTAGACATTCCTTCAATAGATCTCATGTGGTGAGGGATGTTCCTGAGAATCAACCAAACTGGGATAGAAGTGAAGTTAGTTGTTTCCATTTCTATGAAAGGCCTCCATTCCTTGATCAAGAAAACTCGACTAGCAATATGTTGAGCACCTTTCTCCAGGACTTTTTGTCTATCTTCATGGTTACTAAATTTGAAGAAGAACATGTTTAGGCCTTGGATGGTCATCTCAAAATCTCCCCCAATATCCCAGAGTTTAGTGAGAGTTTCTTTTACAAAAGGGTAAGCTAATCTCTTGCCCACAAAACACCCAACTAGAAAAAGGGCACTAGTCTTAATATTCTCCTTAAATTCTCCAGGACCTACTTTGATAACAGTTTTCCCATTAACAATATCAGGTTTGATAAATGAGAGTTTTGACTTACCTCTGCCTGTTACAGGAGCAGACAGAAGTGAAGCCCAACTCTTTATCTGTGTAGTTTGAGGTGCTTTTTTCGGGTTGCTGCTCGTTCCTCCTTCAAGTTCAGCTGGTAGGCCTAGGATCAGGACTTGCTTTCTCTTGTCTAATTCTTTTTATGTTTGAGTAATTTCAGCATAAGATGTACATACAGGTTGTTCATCCACCTTTGTTCTAATAACCTCAGAGATTTCCATAAATTCTTTTCGAACCGAGCCAGGATCTTGAGGAGAACAAGAAACTTCAGTACAGTCATCAGAATAATCTCCTTCTTCAACCTCCTGTGTTGAGGCATTATGGCAGTTTTCAAAGCAAATGCCCTCTTTGTTCTCATAATTTCCACATTCCATTATGCAAGATTTGAAGCTGCAAGTTTCAAATGGACAAATAACTTTCTTAGGTATGATTCTCTGCTCGATCGGTGTATTACTGATCGATTAAGGTTCAGCTATGTCTTGTATGTTGAGACTAACATCCGTAAATCCTTGGTTAACCTGTCCCCTTTCATCACTTGTAGAAATTCCTGGTTCCGATCGTTAGGCATCTCTGAAGAACGAATGTTTGTTTTTACTCTTCGATGATCCTCAGGCAGAGGCTGAAGTTTTAGTAGCTTGGAATGCTTTGAACTCCGTTAGAAATTGGTTCTTTGTTTATGCATCTGCATCTTTATATTTGATGTCAAAGAGAAATCGAGCAATTCTACTTTCCTCCTCGCTGACGGTTTTCTTCCTATCATAATTTTAAATTCCCAAAGCCATGAGCTTGATCTCGAACAAAGAAGGAGAAGCAAAATCCTATTTTTTTGTCTCACACTCATCAGGAACTTGATTAAGTAAAGATTGGGAGTGATTTTCAAAGGAATCAATTGAATCTCCCACAGGATCAAGGAGGAGACCTCCTCGGTCCTCCATAGAACGAGTCCCAGAAAGGGTAGCGGCCAGTAATTGGAGAGCCTTACCGTACAACAACAGTTCTGAATTAGACCTAACTCCAGCCAAACACAGGATCTAGCCGTTGAAAGCAAGATGGATCAAAGGTGCAGAAAATTAAGTGTTAAATACTAATAACAAATGACATGAATGCCCTTAGTGGTGGGAAGGAGATGGGAAGGGATAAAAAATTGCCTCAAAGCTTCTCTCTCTTCACACGTTCAATCTGACCTTAGTTAGTTATAGGGGGGGATCAATCTTGCTCTAGATTGCTCTAGATTCTAGAATCGATTTGAGTCCCTATTGAAGATCAATACTTCGATAGGGACTCAAATCGATTCTAGAATCTAGAGCAAGATAGATCAAACATTACCTTATTTTGATTGGAGATGGAGCGAAGGAGAGAGAACTGAGTCTTGAATCGATAAAGAGAATTGGTGAAAGTGAGATCGGTGAAAGAGGTGAACAAAGTTTTGGAAATACCTAGAGCAGAGAGTGTGGAGAGTATAAAGGAATTTCTCTCTTTCGAAGTTCGAACAAAGCAAGACCGCGAGAGGTGAAATAATTCACAACCTTTTTTGCCACAGTTATTATTTCTTTCCCCACGGTTTTGCCAAAACACTACTTTTATAATCAGTTTATTTTTGCAAGCTAACCTTTTGGCCACTGTTTTACTCAAATAGCCACGGAATTATTTGTGGTAGTTTGTCACTGAGAAAACAGTGGCAAAAACTAAAAGTCCTCCGTGGCTTATGCCCTATTTTCTTGTAGTGCTAACTCTCAAATACAACCTGATTTTTTTACGAATCTCGCTTCCGCGTTTGTAGTATTCCCGTCACAATAGAATTAGTTTAGATGGGAGAAGAAATAAGGAGTTCAAGAGTCCATTAAGTTCAAAAGATGGGTGTTGGAGGGAGAAAAAATAGGAGCAGCTACTCAGTTTACTTAATTTGATTCCACGTAGAATCCACATCAAATGAAACATTGAATCACGTACCAAATCAACGGTTCTCCACTTGAACTCGGGGCCAATCTGGAAAGGTCGGCCTCATAACATCATCACCCTTATGACATTAATGCCTAGCTTTTTAATGTTTTTATTGCCTTTGCATGCATGCTTTTTTGAAAAAGCCTAAGAGTCCCTATGTACCTATGCATTGGGAAGTCATAACTAATAAGTGCCTGTGATCAATTACTGCTAAGTACTCCGTAACAGTTGAGCTTAGAGACTTGAACAGTTGAGCTTAGCAAAGTAAGAGATAAAGAGATGAGGAAAAAAAAAATGGTTCAAACACTACAGCAGTTTTCAGAAGATACTACTTGTAGGAGAGGGAGATTTTTCCTTCTCTGCATGTTTAGCAGATGCATTTGACTCTGCCTCCAACATGGTTGCAACTACCCTTCTCCACAGCAAAGGTATGTAATTCTCTCTCTCACTCTCACTCTCACTCTCACTCTTACAATACACAATCTCATCTAACATGCATTATGTTTGAATATAGCTAATTTGTTTGATAAGCATCCAACAGCAGAGGCTAACTTGAAAGAACTGAAGGATCTGGGATGCACCATCATGTACAACATAAATGTACATACTATGAGCAGACATCGTTCACTGAAACAGATGGAGTTTGATAGAATTGTTTATAACTTTCCTCATGCCGGCTACAAATACTAAAGGGAGCATAACAAAGCCCAAATTAAGTAAATGATAGATTCTATCTTTTATACTTGTATTTCTGACTCCTAACTTTACCTCAAATTAGAGACATATTTTTGAAACTCTTTAAGTGCAACTAGTAAAATTTGAAATACTTTCTTCATTTTATTGCAGGCTCCACCAAGAACTTTTGGAAGGTTTCTTTAAAAGCGCCCGTGATATGATAACAAAGAATGGAGAAGTCCACGTAACTCACAAGACCGCTTACCCATTCGATGAATGGAAGGTCAAGGATCTTGCTATCAAGGCGGGGCTGTGTTTAGTTGAAGAAGTTGCATTTAGTAAGGATGATTATCCAGGTTATGAAAACAAGAGAGGAGATGGCAAAATATGCAATAAGACTTTTCCTGTTGGAGAGTGTAGCACTTACAAATTTGGCTTGCCAAAGTTGTTTTGAATCTCAAGTCCTACTCGACAACTTTGTTTTGTATCTGCATCAACTGTGAATCTATGATATTGTAGAAAAGATCTTTTCACTTTTGTAGAAAATAGAAATGCAGGTTGACCTTTTAATTTGTACCCCATATATAGCTATAGCTTAGTTTTTGTTGAATTACGTTGTTTCAGTCCATGCTCAACAAGGAAATTCTTTCTTGGTGAGTAAATTACGATGAATATTATAACACAACTGACTTCATAAAATGCATTGGAGATTTCTAATTTTCTAACAGAAATCCGGGATTTTCATGGGGTCACATTGATGAAATAGACTTCAAACAAGAAACTAGATATTTTCCCAAACTACCTAAATGCACATTTGCAAATGCATGCCAGACTGGTATTATGGTTATGTCGTACAACTTCAACACGTCTTAACATTTTCATTCATGGTCTAAAAACTTGAAGGCTCAGCTTGGTTCGAGGCAAACTGGATGCAATAGCAATAGTTTGCATTTCCAACCGATTGAAGGTGTTTGGTTCAACTTAAATAGAAGATAAATCTAGAGTTAACCATTTGTAGGTGTTTGGTTCGTTGCAAATGCAAGTCAACTGCAATCTTGACCACTTGCATATGTTTGGTTCGTTTTCGTAAAACAAATACAAACAAGTTGCAAGTGTTTGTTTCAATGTTAATTATCCAATGCAAAAGCAAAGAATTTGCATTTGGTGGAAAAATAACTATTTTTCTTTGCCTTCTATTGCAGCCAAAAATCTCTGCAACATATTGCAACTCTCCAACTCTTCTCTTCTCCATACAGAAAAATATATCAATAATTACTCAGGCCGTTATGTTCCTACTTAAGTACTTAGGTAGAACTCCTATCTTTTTCTCAATAACAAATCCAATCCACTGCTTTACTCTTCTCAAACTCTTATGGCTTATCACTTGAAGTCTTTTACTCATTCTCAAACACTTCTACTAATCCATATGATAAATACTTTTTATCTTTCTTCCAAATTTTCACATCTCTACAATAACAAAATGCCCAAAGTCCATGTACAATTTTCTCTCTCTCAAAACAATTAATGGTGATTCAACTCAAGTCTCCCTCTACTCTGCATTTACTTTCTCTATCAAAGCCAATACCAAAATAGGAATCCAAATCGATGTTGTTTTTACAACTCAACCACTCTAAAAGAATTTTTTTCAGCAAAGAAATTGTGCAATTCACATTGCTAATAAGCCTCAAGATCATCACCATTAAAGCCCGTCTTTCTCTCTCTCTCTGGGTGTTTATGTGATGGATTGTGTTATATGATTCATGTATGTGATGGTTACCCAATTGATTTTGTTATATGATACATGCATGTGATGGTTTAGTAACATATTAGTGAATATGTTTTTAGCCAAACATGAACATTTGTTTCCACTCGACAAACGTTACTTTAAACCAAATACATGTTAATAAGTTGCATTGTATTACTTGCGACACATTGTAAATACAATTTATTTGTGTTGCATTGCAACCAATGATTTGCAATGAAAATTATGTGCAACTGCAAGAGAATTAAATTGCAGGTAAATGGTTGAAATGTAGTTGCAGAGTGTTACTTTTGTAGCTCATGATTTGCATTGCAATACATTTGCAAATGCATTGAACTTGCATTTGCAATGAATTTGCATCGAACCAAACTAAGCCGGAATCACAAGTATCATGCTCTCGCCTAGTAAAGGAGATTATCTTTTTGGTAATGGTACTCCAAGATAGTAGGAATGTCATTGTAGCTAGAGGGATTGGGTTAAGATCAATTCTACTACCTCTATTGGTAATTAATTATGGTCTGGGTGATCTTTGGACAGATGGATCTGATTACGGGGATTTGGAAAAAATATGATTTTTCGTAATGGAAATTTCTCAATCCGATCCGAATTATTTCAGAATCTCAAATTCATATCCAAAATCGGAATATCTGGAAAATTGGAAATTCTAAAAAAATAAAATAAAATTCAAAATATTGAACAATTTTCTAAATATTAGCTTCTCAATTTTCGTTCTCTAGATTTATCTAAACTTCCACAAACAACCTTGTTGGAATGAGAGTTATAAGGAAAGGGGGGGGGGGACATTTTGAATACTCTTTGCATATCAAATATATGATTTACGAGTATAAACCGTGTATGATTCTCCAATGGATGATGCTTTGTTCCATGAATTTTGGGTGATGTTAAAGGAAGTAGATGATATTTATTTAACGAAATTTATGATTTTAAATACTCAAAGATGCAAAATTTCCAAAATTGATACTTTGACAAGGCTCTTCCAAAATCGATACTAAAATTACCAAATAGATATTGGTCCCACCTACTACCCCCTAGCTGCCACCCCAATTCTTATGCATTAAATATTAATTCCCAAAATAAACTAACAATCTTAAAAATCAAAGCAGCTTCTTCTACAAAAAAGCTTCTACAAAAATCAAAGCAGATTCTCCTTGATGTACCAAGTCTTCTAATGCCTAGGATTGACGACCTATTTGACCAATTGAGAAGAGCCCAGTATTTTTCCAAGATTGATCTAAGATCTGGTTATCACCGACTTAGGGTCAAGTATGCAAGATCGCTTTTCAGACACGATATGGCCGCTATGAGCTTGAAGTTATGTCGTTTGAATTGACTAACTTCCCTGCAATGTTTATGGATTTGATGAACCGGGTTTTCAAACCATACTTGGATCATTGTTTTTGTGGATGACATTCTGATCTATCTTCGGTCGAAGGAGGAGCATACAGAGCATTTGCGGATTGCCTTAGAGATACTTAGATAACATAGGCTGTATGCTAAGTTCGAAAAGTATGACTTCTGGTAGGAAGAGGTCAAGTTCTTGGGCCATGTTATGTCACAAGAAGGTGTAGTCGTAGATCCTTTGAAGGTTGAGGCTGTGTTAGACAAGCAGATACCTAGTACTTTTACCGAGATTCGTAATTTTTTGGGTCTGGCGGGCTAGTATCACAGCTTTATAAAGGACTTCTCATGGATTTCTAGGCTATTGACTTGTTTGACTTGGAAGGAGGTCAAGTTTGACTGGGATGACAAGTATGGGCATGCGTTTGTAGAGTTAAAGACTAGACTTACTACGACACCAATTCTCATTGTTCCTTCTAAGGTAGGAAAGTTTATGGTTTATACTAATGCATCGCTGGGTGGTCTAAGGGGGAGGGGGGATGTTGATGTAGAATGGGAAGGTGGTCGCTTACGCTTCTCGACAGCTTAAGATTCATAAGAAGAATTATACGACACTTGATTTGGAGCTAGCCACGATTATTTATGTATTGAAGATTTAGAGATACTATCTTTATGGAGAGAAATTCTAGCTTTTCTCAAATCATAAAAGCTTGAAATATATATTCACGAAGTCAGAGTTGAACATGAGATAACGTCGATGGATGAAGTTCTTGAAGGACTATTTGTACAATTTGCAGTATCACCCGGGTAAAGCCAATGTTGTCGTCGATGTCTTAAGTTATAAGCCACGTGGCATTATGGCGTATTTGATGGTTAGAGAGTGGCAGATACTTGTAACACTCTCTGAGTTTGGGTTGAAATTTGGTTATGAGTCCTCAGATTGCTTTCTATCAAATATTATTGTTCAACCTTCGTTGATTAGTCAGATTGTTCAGACTCAGCAACAGGATGCCAAGTTACAGTCCTGGGGTACAGATAGTAGTCTACCAGATTAGGTTGTTGGTTCCGATGGTAACATTCAATTTTGTGGTTGCTTGTATGTTCAAAATGTGGCAGAGTTCAAACGTGAAGTTCTGGACGAGGCGTATCATACTAGATTTACTATTCATCATGAGAGTATAAAGATGTATCAGGACTTGCGCACACACTATTGGTAGAATAATATGAAGCGCGAGATAGCTGATTATGTTTCTAGGTGTTTGGCTTGTCAGCAGGTGAAGGCAGAACATTAGAAGTCGGCTGGGCCGCTTCAGCCTTTACCTATTGCAAAGTAGAAATAGGAGCATATTTCTATGGATTTCGTTATCCGTTTATCCAAGGCTCGGAGTGGTTTTAATTCTATTTGGGTGATCGCTGATTGATTGACAAAATTTGTACATTTCCTTCCCGTTCGTACTGCTACATCTATGGATAGCTTGGCAGTTCTGAACTGCGGGGAATGAGAGCTACTTAAATCTTGACAAGTGACATAATATAATTGGTTATTGATGTCACGCAATTCAGAACTGTGGGGCATCAATAAAGTAAAAATTCACCCTACCCTCAAGGTGAATTTTGGGTGGACCCGTCAGCCAACCGATTTGAGTCAAAACAAGGTGAATTCATGAATTCATCTTGCCATGTCATCCTTCACCTAGCTGCTGCATATGCTCTTAGGGGTCGATGTATTTATTGTCTATACTATAGTAACACGGTTCGTCAAGACTGGGATAAGTATTACTCTTAGAGAGCTAGTATAAATAGAAGATAAGTGGGCGACTCTTAGGGGTACAGCTCCCGAGAATAGAGGAGGGACTATTAAGATATTTCCAAAGGACAACCTTATACTTAAAGACCCGAGAAAATGTGTGTGTGTGTGTGGGGGGGGGGGTACAAATGGTATACCACTTGTCTAAAATACAATACCTTAGACAAAGGAGGAGGTCTCATTTTGAGGATCTTCTCTCCCCCCCCCCACCCATCAAGAAAAATACTATAGCAGCAACCCTAACAACTCTTACGCCAACATGGTGCGTGGTCAAGAGGGCACAGTCCATCAATCCTCAATCATATAATCAAACCCAATCTCCTCAAATTTGTAGTTCCAAAAATATTGAAGACTACAGTGGCGCCGTCTGAACTCAACAAGTCAAAGCACGAAAAGGCCAGATAAGATGAAGCAAATGTAAGAGACGGTACAGTGACTTTAGGAGCAACTGTACCGCATGGACGAAGACATCTAGAATTTGCAATGCACTAATAGCCGCCATCGTTGAAATGCTGAGAAAGAATAGGAGAGTTCCACGAGCAGAGTACCAACATCGGCCAGGTATCGAAGCATGACACTACTGTCGGCGACAACAAGCCACGCCGGAGGAACTACTCTCATTCTAACAAACACCGCCCAGTTTTGGCAGAGCTCAATCCAAACAGAGGTACGATAATAGGTGACAAGAGCCGCCATCACCGCCCTTCCATCATGAATGATATTCGATTCCTCGACCAAGAAGTTACTACCGCCCAGAGGGACTGCCAGCATAGCAATATCAACGAACAACACATTCGGGTTACAAAA
>JACGCM010001252.1:600000-834841 GCA_014058105.1 Kingdonia uniflora
AATCCAGTAAGATGCTAGTTACTACATGTTTTAGAGTGAAGGTAGGTGTTTTCACTAAGAATAGTAAAAGATTGTGTATTTTAGTATCTATTATGTGCCTGTATTTATAGTCATACATGCAGTTTTACAAAAAGAAAGAAATAGTCTCCTATTCTGGGGGAAGTGGGCAAACTTTGTGGATCTCTAATAGTTCTCTCTTGACCAGGCTTCAACGTCTACTTTTGGTAGGCCGAGGACTTATAGTATCTTCTAGAATGTTGAGCTATCTTTGACTACACCATGCCAGCTTACACTGTTGAGCTGTTTTCGACTATGAATGACTGTCTCTGTATGTCTTTGACTATACTTTGCTGGCTTACTCTCGTCGAATCTGGGAAATATACTGCTACACTAGGGATTTTGTGAGCCACCATAGGTGAGATCTATTGAGAGGAATTCTTGAGTAAAAAACCTCAATTTTTTTTTAGAGATCATAACCTTGGATCTTGAATAAACTCTCTCACTCTCACTCTCTCTCCCTTGTGCGGTAGATGTAGGCAATTGCCGAACCACCTTAAACCTTATGTGTGATTGTTATTGTGTATTTCTTTAGATTGTTGCTGTTTTGTTGCTAACCAAATCGAGTTAGAGTTTCGGCTTCTGCGGCTTATGACTCAACATAGGCATCATCCCATTGTAATAGAAGATCAGAGAAAATGAAATAAACTCTTTTTACTTTTACTATCAAAACATGTTCTTTACTTGGTTCTTTTGCCTACTTGTTTCCTTTTATTTAACACAAATCATATTCTTTCTTCTAATATTAAACAAAATAACATAAAAAGAAGTTGCCTTGTTGGTTTAAATTATTTCATCTCATCTCATTTCATGGCTAAAGATTCGAGTCCGCACCTTACTTACAATTTTTATTATTTTTATACAAGAAAATGTGCTACCAAATTTTTTCCCCCAGTGCGGGGCCTCATTTTGAGACCTTGCCTTGACCCCCCAAAACCTCAGGACCGGCCCTGGGAGGGAAACTAGGGAAAGATTAAAAGAAGCAGAGAAGAAAAAGCTTAACCTGAAGAAAGAAAATGATGCAAAACGTGATCACGCATAGCTGCACAAGAGAAGTTGTTGAGGCGGGCGAAGGAAATAATTGTGTAGAATGATGAAAACTTGGAGTTTTCCGTAGATGCATTGACACAGTTGTTAAGTAAGAAGCAAGAAGGGTAGATGGGCATCTCATTTTCTTTGTTGGATATCGTTAACTACTGTTAAAGATAAGATTACATTTTATTGAAGTATTTTAGAAAACACAGACTCTTTGTATTATAAATTAAACTTAACTCTAAGGGTAAATCAACTGAAAGTGAAACCCTCAATTTAAAATCTCTTTCATGGTATCAGATAGCTAGGGTTATTTTGCAACTAGAAATTCTCCAGAAATTTTTGAAATGGCCAATCAACTAGCTCTTATTGATTCTCCATCTTTCAACCCCGCTTCTTCAATTTCACGGCTCACAAGCATGGTATCTGTAAAGCTTTCTTCACACAACTATTTATTGTAGAAGTTGTGCCTATTCTAGGAAGCCACAACTGACTGGGGTATGCTGACGGTACAATTCCTCCTCCCCAAAGGATGATCACCTCCCAAGATGGTAGAGAAGAGATCAATCTCGAGTTCCCAAAATGGGAAACTACTGATCAAATGGTGATGAGCTTGATTAACAACACTTTTTCTAAAGAAGTTCTTGGCGAGACGATCGGATTTGCGAAATCAAAAGAAGTATGGGACTTGTTGCTCGAGACTTATACAAGTCCTTCAAAGCCTCGAGCCTTGCAACTACGACATGAGCTGCAAACCATTTAGTGCGGTTCAGACTCTATAAAGGATTTTCTTCGAAAGTTTAAGGGAATATCAGATTCTCTCGCGGCAATGGACCAAAGTCCAGATGAAGAAGAAAAGGTGTAATTGGTTGCTTCAAGGTCTTGGTCCGGAGTAGGATGTTTTTACGACAAGTATGCTCACAAGGGATTCTCTCCCTTCATATCCTCAGGTTGTTCCTCACCTCCTAAGCCATGAATTACGTCTTCAAGCTACTGAAATGAACAAACCATCAGGAAGCGATGTTGCATTTTTTATGCAACGCGATAGCTTAAACAACAAATTTCATGGAGGACGCTTTCGAGGGGGACGATCTTGAGGACGACGCTTTCGAGGAGGATGATCTAATCGATGGGTAAATTATTTAAATCAACAACAAGGGAGTTATAATCATGCATGCCCATAAAATCCTTCAAATGACACCCGACCGAGTTGTAAGATATGTGGACGTCGTAACCATGCAACATCTGACTGCTACCACCAACATGATCCTACCTATCAAAATTCGAGTACTCCTCAAGCTTTAGCAGTGATGACTATCAATGATCGTTGTGATTCGTCATGGTATCCGGACAATGGTGTAACATTTCATATGACCAACGACCCAGGTATCCTTACTCATGCACATCCATATTTTGGTAGTGATAAAGTTATCGTTGGTAATGGTGCACCCCTTTCAATTTAGCATGTTAGTTCATCAAATATTCCTACTCCTACAGGTAATATCCATTTACGTGGATTTTTACTTGTTCCTGAAATTAAAAAGAATTTACTTTCCGTGAGTTAATTTACCACCGATTCTGATTGTATTTTTTGAATTCTTACCAACTGGTTTTGTCATTAAGGATCGGATTAGCGGGAGAATGTTGGGGACAGGTGATAGGAAACATAATCTTTATTCTCTCAGTCGTAATAAAGACGTTATGCTATCCGTTCAACTATCTTCGCTCAAGGCATCTTTAAATCGTTGGCACCATAGATTGGGGACATCCCTCGTTAAGGATAATCGAACTTCTCAATAAACGTGGCAAAATTGAACTTGTTAGTCCACCTAATACCGATAGACTTTCTTGCCATCATGTAGTGCTTGTTAATTGGGAAAAATTCATAAAATCCCTTTTAATCTAAATGAAAAGCGGTGCACATCGCCATTAATAAAAATTTATTGTGATCTTTGGGGTCCCTCACCAGTGTTATCTATTTCAAAGTATCGATACTATGTCATTTTTATTGACGATTTCAGTCGTTTTACTTGGTTCTTCCCAATGAGACACAAATCTAAATTTTATCCTTTGTTTCTCAAGTTTCAGAAGTTTGTTGAAAATCAATTTGATTCTAAAATAAAAATATTTCAATGCGACGGTGGTACCGAGTTTAATAAATCTGAGTTTCTTCACCATCTCGCTTCTTGTGCAATTCATAAGCAACTTTCATGTCCTTACACACAAGCCCAAAATGGTAGAGCCGAGCGGAAGCATCGTCATATAACTGAGACAGGGCTTAGCCTTATGTTTCATAGCAAAGTCTTCACCAATATCTAGGTTGAAGCATTCTCCACGGACGTTTACCTTATCAACCGATTACCCACAAAGGTACTTCAAAACTCATCTCCTTTTGAAGTTATGTTTGGTAAGACACCCGATTATTCGTTTTTGAGTTCAGGTGATCTACCCATTATCATATCCCATGACATACCTTCTCCAACTTATGATATATCTCAAGAGGCATCTGATTCAAGGGGGGATTCATCTCTCAATAATATAAGTATAGCAGATCAATTACCTTTGGCTCCTTCGAATATAAAAGGTGGTACACTTTCTGTTGATTTACCTCTCACTCCACCAAATGACCCACCTGTTTAGACGTTAAACAAATCGATCCGACGCTAAAAATATTATCCTAAACACGAGATGATTACCCAAAGTTAATCCCATTCCTCTACGAATAAGGGGTTGCTCTCGATACTTCACCCGGTTGTTAATCGTGTGGTCACAGGTCTATCATCTCCAATACTCAGTTTGCTTGCCGCCTTAGATGCATCTTCTGAACTAAAGTCCTATCGTACAACACTTAAAATACCACATTGGAAAGCTACCATGGAGGAAAAACTCTCTGCCTTGCACCAATATCATACATGGAGTCTCACACGACGAACACATAATATGTAAGTCGTTGGTTCTCGTTGGGTCTTTCGAACAAAATTTCAACCAGATGGGTCAATTGAAAGATATAAAGCTCGCCTCATAGCGAAAGGTTACTCTCAAATCCACGGAGTCTATTACGAAGAAACATTTAGTCCAGTTGTAAAAGCCACAACCATCCATTTGGTTTTATCATTGGCTATTATGTTTCAATGGCCGCTTCGACAATTGGACATTAAGAACGCGTTCTTGCATAGGCATTTAAAAGAAGAAGTTTATATGGAGCAACCGCCCAGATTTCAAGATTCAAGGAATCCTGATTATGTTTGCCATCTTCGTTGAGCCATTTATGAACTAAAGCAAGCCTCGAGAGCATGGTTTGAGAGGTTTAGTAGCTTCTTGTTAAGATATGGGTTCTATTACAGTTACATTGATAACTCGATGTTCTTATTCCATTCATCACGTGGACAACTTATTTTACTTCTCTACGTTGACGATATTATCTTAACAGGTGATAATGGCGATCTCCTTCGTGACTTTATTATGGTTATTGGTCGCAAATTTTCTATGAAGGATTTGGGTCCTCTTCATCTCTTTCTGGGCATTGAAGTTATAACTACTTCATCAAGAATTTTCATAAGTCAATACAAGTATGCTTGTGATCTTCTTAAACGAGCAAATATGATTGATTGTAAGCCTGTACGGACAACCTTATCCACCAGCTTCAAATTTTAGCAATCTGGATCTTTGTTTCATGACCCAACTCTTTATCAGAGCTTGATGGTGTTTTACAATACCTCACTCTCACACAACCATATCTTACGTATAGTGCCCGGCCCTGGCTATAGGCCCAAGAGGCGGCCGCCTAGGGCCACCAATTTTTGATCATAATTAGGAGCCTCCAATCAATCCTAACTCTATTTGGGCCTCCAAAATACTACCTTATCTTTCTTCTTTGTTTGGGGTCTTGGGCCTCATCTATTCAAAGTTAAAACTTAAAACTAACCCAAAAAAAAGTTTGGGAATATCTCTGATTATGGATTCTCTCTCTCTCAACTCTCAAACTTACGGTGATTTATGATTAACTCCTCTTCTCTCTCTCTCTCTCTCTCTCTCTCTCTCTCTCTCTCTCTCTCTCTCTCTCTCTTTCTCTCTCTCTCTCTTTCTCTCTGTCTTCCTTTGCCCTTGCGACTTGCGAGTTGCGACAATTTGGTCATCTGGATTTTAGGATGTGTTGATGTAAATCTCTAATCCCAACTCTTTCTCTCATATGTAAAGAAAATCAAAAACCCAATTTCAAGGTAAAAATTTCAAACCCCTGATTAATTTTGTAAATTCCAAATTTTTAATTTCTCAAAATTCAATTTTGAATTTAACCCATTACCCATTACATATTTACATATGGTTGTGATAACTGTAATTCTGTAATTTGTGATAATCTTTGATTGATTGTTGAATGTTGTAATTTTGCATCTGCAATTCTGTAATTTGTGATTTCAGGATATCTGTGATAATCTTTATTGATTGTTGAATGTTGGGTCAACTTGATTTCAGGATATCTATAACTTTTGCTACAAACTCTTTGCAAGAAACTTACAAATTTATGTATTAAATTTGTAACTTGTTGATATCTTCAAACCCTAAACCCATAAACCTAGTTTCAATAATTGAGATGAATCATGAAACGTGTATTAAATTTGTGTGTTTGGTGTGTTTGTTATGTTGTGTAGAAGCAGCAAAACGACAGATAGTACAAATAAGACAGTAAACATCAAGCTGTAAAGTTGTGTTGAATTCAAGGTTGGTGAGCAGGACCTAGTCTATGATTCATTAGTCTTTATAATGTTGCCTAGTCTATAATAGCTTAATTAATACTTTTACAGCCAAGAATGCCAGAAGATTCAAGTTTAAGCAAAAGCCGACTCCAGACATAAGCAACGAGGCATAATTGGTATTCTTAGAACTATAAATGATGTTTAGTAGTTTTTAGTTCTTTTATGATAATATGGTTTTGACTTTATTTGCCACTTTTGTAAGTTGGATTTCTCTATAATATGAATGAAAAAGACAACATTTTTTGCTTGAGTTGTCACAGTAAAAATTGCAGTTGCATATTTGATATTTTCATATATCAAATATGGGGTTTCAGTAATTGATATTTTCCTTCTAAAGTTATTTGCTATGAAACTTCTCTTTCTCAGTTTCCTAGATGTTCTCATATGTCAGTTAATGTTCTTATTTGGTCTATAATATTGTGTGAAAGTTACCCCACTTTGATTGCTATTTTAACTTCATTTTCTTACCATATATTTTAGGCATACCTTATGTTAAAAAATTAAATTTTCTCTAGTTCAGCATAAAAAGCCAGTAGGACCTGGGCGTTACTTGGGTGCTTAGCTGGGCGCCCAGGTCTTATATAAGAAAAATGAAAATCATAGCCAGGAAGACCTGGGCGTGACCTGGGTGATAGTTGGGCGCCCAGCTCAAAAACAGTTTTACTCAAAATTCAATTTTAAGTGGAAAAACATTTTTCTTTGTTTTTAAAACAAAAACCATATTTTCAAATAAATAAATAAAAATTCAATTGTATGTGTAAAAAAAATTATTCAATGGTTGAGAAAAAAAAAGTTGAGGGGGGCCATTTTTTGACTTCCGCCTAGAGCCTCCAAAACTACAGGGCCAGGCCTGTGTCAATGTAGTGTGCCAATTCATGCATTTGCCCACAGATGATCATTTCATTGCAGTAAAGCGTATTTTACGCTATCTTAAGGGCTCTTTCAACTTTGGTATTCCCTTTCGTGCATCTGAACATCGTCGTCTTGTTGGTTTTTGTTATGCAGATTGGGGAGGTTGCCTCGATACACGACGCTCGACATCTGGGTTTGCGATCTTCTTTGGATCAAGTCTTATATCATGGAGTGCTAAAAAGCAGCCAATGGTTTCCCGCTCAAGTACGGAAGCTGAATGCCAAGCTTTGGCGGTTGCGACAGCTGATCTTACTTGGATTTCCTACTTGTTGCATGACATAGGTATTCAGTTGGAGTGATCACCCATTCTTTTTTGTGATAATATAAATACAGCATACATGTCCTTAAATCCAGTTCTTCATGCTCGAGCTAAGCATATTGAGATCGATTATCACTTTGTTCGTGAGAAAGTTGTTACCAGTTCCTTAGTTGTTCGATTTGTTCTATTTTTTCACCAATTGGCCGACATCTTTACAAAGGCCTTACCTCGAGATTATTTTCATAGAATTCATTGCAAGTTAAGCGTTTGCTCTACGCCCACGCATTCCTTAAAGGAGGGTGTTAAAGATAAGGATTAACCAACTGAAGATCTAGTGAAGCTAAAGACTGTCTAATCTCAATCCTAACAACAGCTAGATACGATTACATTTTGTTGAAGTGTTTTAGAAAACACAGACTCTTTGTATTATAAATTAAACTTAACTCTAAGGGTAAATCAACTGAAAATGAAACCCTCAATTTAAAATCTCTTTCAACTATAGTAGGTTTCTTTAACGTAAAATTAAAATGATTAAATGTTGTACTTAATCCACAATACGATTGAGAAGCCTGTGTTAGTAGAGAAATACGAAGAACACCAATCGGTTTGGAAAAATAGAGAATTCGATTACTATAAACAAAGTAATTACAAGAAGAAAATCTCTCAAACCCTAGGTTTCTCTCAGAACTCTTTCAGATCTAACATAAAAACTTACTTCGAGTTCAACCTAGATCTAACCTTGCCTAGTCTTGCCCTTCATAGAAGATTACAAACCCTAGTTACAAATCTCTCAGATCTAAAGGAAACTCTAAACAACGATCTTCGTCTAGATAATTAACTCTAGCCTAGGCTTGCCCTTTTATAGAGGTTACAAGTCCTAGTTACAATCCAACTCGAAATCCAACTTTAATCCAACTCTAAAAGGTATTTAAAACTCTTAAACTAGAACTAGAATTACGATAGTCGTTCGACCGAACCCATAGGTCGTTCGAACAACCGAACACCTCCCCTGAAACTTTGGCCCAAGGGTTCAAGTCGTTCGAACGACGGTTAAGAGTCGTTCGAACGACTTTGGTAAAACTCCAGTTTCTCCTAGATTCTCCAGGATCAGTACTCTATCATAATTTATGTAGAGAAGTTTGGTACAAATGTAATGTTTCTTTCTTCCTCAAAAATGACTTATGTCATAGTGGTTTGTTTCCTGTGGATGTTACTAGACTAAACTTATGGTGCAAGTATCTTATATTGGAAAAAAACAGGTTATAAAAGATGCAAAAATCCAATGGTATCAATAATTCAAAATCCTCATATTCTCGTTTGCTGAAGAGCTCTAGAAATGGTTGGCCTAGTTTTCCACTCCAAGTACATGCGGTGAAGTAAATATATATAATTTCCTTTTCACATCTTACCTACTCTTAAGCACACTTTAGCTGCAATAATAATGACGATGTTTATGATTGTGTTTATCGCACACTAATGTTATTTTTGTCTCAGTTGCAAGAACTCATTTTCAGTTCTCACTAGTCTCTATATCCAAAACTAAGGCACTGATTGTCATTTCAGCACAAAAGATCAATCAGTCACCCCGATTTAATTTCTTATGAGAAAGGAAATAAGTGGTCTTCTGATGAAGCATAAGCAATATATTCTTTTCTGGAGAATGAATTAGGATTGGGTTCCCAATGTGGGATCAATGCCATACCAAAACTGATCCTTCAAATATTACGTCGAGAAAAATATTTATGTTAACATGATCCCCCTCCTCACCCGAAGATTCCAATATTCCATCCTGGACGGCCAACCCTCTCCCATCAACTAAAACCCTTCTGAAATAGACATAAAAAAGGGTTAAACTTAAGGCATTTCTTTTTCGTTCCAGGATGAATTCCAAAAATCCTATCATGGGACAATATATACCAAGGCTTCAACAAAAACAGGTATTAATGCTTTGTAGTTAATATGAAAGGCTAAAACCATTAAGTATTTCAGTTGTTTTGTAATTGTTTCTGAATGCTTTGTAGTCACATAATTCCTAAATGGTAAAAGCCTTCAATGAGACAGAATGTGACGTACGTTAATGGAAAGCGAAAAGTAGAAGCAGACGCTCTACTAGAGGTGGAAGCTACGATTTGTTTCACACATACACCAGCTAGAGTTTTGTTTAATTTGGATAATCGCATTCTTTTATCACATCTATGTACGTATATATGCACTAGAAATATTAGAAACAGAACTGTTCGTTGACTGCACAGCGCTGGGACATAGAGACTAGAGAGAACTGAAAATGATTTCAGTTCCACGCAGACACTGCACCTAAACTAAAACATCGACCCATATTTGAATAAAATTCAAAGATATCAACATATGATAACTGTTATGCCGTAATTTTCTAGATTATGAAAGGATAATTGACCCAAAAATGATTGCCGATTCTTTTGAGGTTATCTTTGTACTCTTCAATATGCACATGCTGCGCGTTTGGCTAGTTTTATTATAAGATGGTTTTTTTGCTATCTGCCGAATCATTTGGCACGGCTCAACTGAAAAGCGAAATCGTTCATACAGTTTTATTAAGATAGTTTTTTCTTTAAAGGGAATGGATTCGTGGACATTCAATATTGGGACACTGTATAGACAGTGCCTCCTAACCACCCATTTATAGAGATGAACGGTTGAGGGGGTTGTACGAGTCTTTCTCACCCTCACTGTAATGTTTTTCATACAAATCTCGGAATCACGTCTGTAATAGCCTAATTTCGTATTTCGAACTTAGTCTTTACACTAAGCATAATCGGAGCGTTTAGATGAATAACAAACGAATACTAGTACAAAGTTTAGCGTGGAAAATATTTGAATAGATTAAAAACCACCTCTCTTGAGGATTTAGAAAGATAAATGTTATTGATAGTTGCAAGCTATTACAAGAGATGCTTTGAGTATTTTGTATAGAGTGTTTGAGTCAGGATTCATCCGTCCTTCATCTGGAATTCTCTGGTCCTATTTACTTATAATATGACCATTTGACGACCATTATTCTCCTTAATGATGAACGTTACAATATATATGTATATTTGCTAGTCTTTAAACAGATTGTGTAACGGTCTGGTCTTGTTGTTTTTTAACGGCTTCATTGATGATGGTGCGCTTGTTCACTCGAACTGTTGATGTAGATTTCAAAAATGATGAACAGAACTCTATAGCTGTAATGTGTCATAAATTGCGCCACGTGTATGTTGATGAGGTCGAGTGGTTGTATGATGGTCGAAGATGGAGCTTGAGTCCGAGATGCGGAATAAGCCACTATAACCGCCCCCTCTCAGCCAATAGTACGAGAAACATTGTAGGCGAGTAGTGTTGGTTAAGAAGAGTCATTAATACCTGGGAATCATTTCTAATGCATCTTCATGAATATCTGCTTGTGGTTGCTGGGTTTCCTAGAACCAATGGTTCTAGTCAATATTGTTGCATGGGAATTCCTTCTGACGTTGGAAATTTGGAAAGTCGTATTTAATGTTGATTGCAGTATAAATAGCACTCTGACTTGTTTGTTGCAGTTGTGATTAACCAAGTATTTCTCTAAACTTTACTTATGTATCATTCATCCTGTAACTACTTTCTGTAATCTATAACCTTCCTCTAGTTGAAAAGATGGTAACTACGAGACAACAATCTTGGGAGGCGAGGATTCTGGTGAAAGTGGAAGAATTTTACTTTCGATATTTTGGGAACCAAACCTTGAGCCTACCTACACCGATTTCGGTGTCTCATACCTTTCACGGGATGATATACGAGGATGTGGTGGAGGTAGAGGATAACCATTCCAAATGGTGCGCTTCCATTATCTCTTGACATCGTAGGGGGAGCGTCTGAATAGGTTGCGTCTGCTGGCGGAGGAAGCTGTTATAGCAAAAGATGAAGCGGAAGGAGTGCATCCGAAGGAGTCTCGCTGGTACCCTGCTGGTGAGTAGGTTCTATCTAAGAAATAGGACCTCGTTTCTTTATCTGTCACGCGGGGTGGTGGGGGTTATGGTGGAAGAGACGATGGTGGAAGAGGTTTTCTCTTTCGCACAATCATCGTCTTTGGTCGTGAAGAAGATCCTTATTTGAAGGGTTGATTCAAGCACGGAAGTCTTAACTCTTTCGGTAATTTCCAATTCCTGGATTGCTTGGGCCATCCTTGCAGGGGATCAGAGTTTGGAAGCGCTCTTCAGTTTTTTATCATTTTCACTTTTCTTGAGGAGGAGTTTCGGAGTGTAAACTGAGGGAATGTAATCTGAAAATCTATCTTAAAAAAATGTCTAGAAGAGTTGTGATCTGTAAAGTATTCTATAAATCTGCTATTGAGTGGTTGCAAGTCGTCATGGTGAGGACACATTCTCAGCGTGTTCGTCATGCAGCGAAAGATAGATTGAATACCAAAGTGATTGAACTCTGTGAGTGGTACTTTCACCTGTTGCCTAACAATACTGTGTTACCAGAATGGCCTTTGAAGTTAGGTGGGCTAGATGACAAAGGAAGGCATGTAGAGTATGACCGCTTTTCTGGTGCGACGTGTTCTATGAGTTACTGCTGGATGCAACTTTGCAAGAAGAGATTATTCGAGATATCGCACGGGATAAGCTTTTTAAAGAAGATGAGAGAGCAGCAAGAGGGGAGATAATACCATGAGATGTGGTGAATCATCCGAGTTGCTTTAAATATAGCCACATGTGATTGTAAGCTCAAACTTTGAGAGCTCAAAATAAATAAGCAATATGTTTACAGTATTCTATTTTTGTTATTTGTAAAATAAGACAGATTGCATCTGTGAACTGAAATAAATAAGATCAACGCTTGTGCTGAACTGCTCATGTGTCGAATATTATGGATTATGATTGCTACAACTGTGTAGATAATTTTGAATTTTGAATAATGAGTTATTTTAGGAATGACGTATATTATGGTACGATTTGGGTAGAGTATAAAAGTAAGGTGTTTGATCGTGTATATTGTTTTGGGAAAGATGGATAAAAAAATTTAATGGCAGAAGGTAGAAACAGACGTAATGATAGTAGACGTTATCACAGAAGTCATGATGATGATGTGAGACAAAAAGACGTGCCTGCAGAGTTAGTAGGGGTAACTGACACATGTATGAAAGAGCCGTCATTTCATAAACCGAGGAAGAGTATAAAAACTCGTCTCTCTCTCCCTCATAAATTATCTATAGTTTTAGAGAGAAAAAAAGTGGTGTAACCAGTATCTCCAGAGAGAAGAAATGTTTGAGTTCTGAGTGTAATTTGGTAGATAAGGCTTTATCTGGTGAGAGAAAATTATTGGAGAAACAATAGGAGCGGTCAATATCTGTGAAACGTTTGGGTAAAGCAAATAATTGTGGTTCTTCTAGCACAGGTTAGTGATTTTTTTTTCAATTTTTGATTGTATTTTCTAGTACTTTGTATTTGGTGTTGTATGTTCATTGCCTTTGTATGAGATTAATTTTGGGGATATCGAAGTTGAGAATGTAGGGACTAAGAACTGATTATTTGCCAGTGTTGTTACTATTTTACGCAAGCTTTGGATATGGGAACAAATTGTAGAGAGAAAAATTTGTTTTTGGAGAAGAAGAGGGAAAGTTGAAAATGATTTTCTGTTATTTTGGAAAGTTTGAGAATAAATGCTTTGACTAGGTAAAAAGTAAAGGTGGGGTTGTTTTTTCTGTATGTATGGTATAACATGTAATGTAAAGAAAATGATAAATATTGTGTATACCTATAGGTTCAGTATGCCTTCGAAAAACATAAAGCCCACAAGTAAATTTGTAGTGTCATTTAGTTCAGAGGAAACAACATTGTCCGGTAGAGAGAACGATTATAGTGGTATGGAAGAATCTGTAGATAGGGTTGAAGAAACTGCAGGTGTAGAGGTTGGAGAACCCAGTGAAGTGGATAGAGTTACAGAGGAAGATGATATAAAGGTGAAAGATAAATTATTTTTCATATACCCAGAGGGAGTAGATGTAGGGAAAGAATTTCTGAAATATAAGAAGAAGTTAAAAGGAGAGTGGGGAAATTATGTGATGGAAGAAGGTCGGTGGTTTAGGACTTATGTTCCAGGAAAAGGGGAGGAAGGGGTATATTACCAAGTTCCCTACCTGGATAAGTGGAAAAAGGAGAAAGGTATCAATGAAGATGTAAAAAATTTGTATTATAATGGTGCGGGGATGGCAGGCCCGAATGATGGGTTTTGTGTTATCTGAATCGGGTCGTATATAGCCTTAGGATTCCTTTGACCTTCTTTTAAAAAAGTGTTATGAATGTATTTCAGTGTTGCCCTGCCCAATTAAATGGGAATGTATTTAAAATGATGAGGGTGTGTGAGGCACAGAATGAGAAGTGGAAAAAGAATGGGACTGCCAAGCAGTTCGAAGCAGATGATATGCTAAAATTTTGTAGACTGAAGTTTGTTAAAGGTCGTAATAGCTATTACATGTATAGTAATTATTTTAGGTCGAAGTTTTTTGACTTCGAATCTGCGAATAGACCATGGAACGACAACCTTGTATGGGTAGGGGGCAACTGTATGCATGTTCCAGAAGAACCAGCGCTCGTCCTGAACCATAAGTATTATAATTTGAGTACGTAACATTTGTTAGCTTCAACCAACCATCAGTTTGTCTTCGAGCTGCTAACCATATTCTTGTTTTTGTTTGTCAGGTCTTAATCCCAAATCTCTGCTTGATAACACCAGCTTGTTCAACTGCGTAGCCCTTGAGCAAGTCAAACTAAAGCAAGTACTAGGTGATTTAGGTCTTTGTAGGGATAAGAGGGTAGACTCCAGAGTGCCCAAAGTACAGTGAGCTCACAAGAATTGAGCTATGGCTGAGAAGAAGGCCCAGCTTTTTATAGGTGATTTAACTGGTCTCCCTCTGCTTGAGCCAGAGAGTATGAATGTGAAGCGGCCATTTCAGAGGTTGAAAAGGTCAATGCAAGAAGCTTCAGTTTCTACTGTAGTGGTGGCCCTAGGGAAAGATGCTGGTAGGCCTGTTGTTAGAGGCGTAGTGGAGGAGTAGGTGGTGAGTAAGGTCGCTCCTTTAGATGCGGACAAGGAGTCGCTGAAAAGGAAACGACATGAGGGTGAAGGCAGTGATCACACTAGTGCCAAGGCTACAGCCAAGCTGAGAGAGATAAAAAAAATACTTTACGATGGCGGGGACTGATCCGCATCCGCTTGATAATACGTTTCAAGAGCATACTCTGGGGGTATGTATTGATATTCTTGATCTGCTGCATGTATGATTTGATATAGGTCTTACTAATCTTGTGTGTTGTATTGGTAGCTCTCGATGTTGATGAAGGGAGCTACGAAGTTCATTGATAAGAGGAGCCAGGAGTATGGAGAGCTTACTCACAGGAGTGAAGGAGCTCAAGGAGAAGCACAAGAAAGAGGAAGAGAGCAAGGCTGAAGAGTTAAAAGTGGCTAAAGTACGGTATACAGAGTTGTCGGAGCGCGAGGAGACTATCTCTCAAGCATATACAGAGTTACGGGCTGAAAGAGACTATTTTGTCCAATCTTATTACTACTTTGGCTTGACTGTTACTGATATAGAGCAAGGCCGAACTGGCAGATATAAGGAAATAGTCTTTGCTTCAGATGTAGAGGATGGAGTGGTAGAAGATGTTATTGTTCCTACCACTGTATCTGCTTCTCCCTCTGAACAAGTCAGGGCTGCTGATAGTAAAGTGGATCCTCCATCTAAGATAGAGACTAACAAGAATGTTTAATCAGTCTGTAGTATTCAGTTTTAAACTTATGATGTTTTGTCTTGACTTTGATGAGATTATAATCTGTGTGTTCTTAAAACTATTAAGTTTGATAGACATTTTTTATTGTGCTATGTTTGAATGCTTGTATGATAACAATAAATTTCTAATCTGTGTAGGAAGTAGAGTAGTTGAGAAAAATTGTTTCCGACCTGGAGAGATCGTCTAGTAGAGCGAGGGATTCCGTGGCTCATATTCAACAGGTACTAAATAAAACTGAATATGAGAGAAGACAGTTTAAGTCTAATTCAGATAATTTTTTTAATGAATTATATGACCTTCAGTGTAGATATGCTAAGATAAAAATAGAAAGGGATAAAGTTATAAGAAAAGATGAGGAAAAAGGGGCATTAGTACGAAAACCGAAAGACTTGTCCTATTTTAGTGACCCGAGTGATAAGGCTAGGTGTCAGCCGCTTTTGGTAGTTCTGACGCTTTATTTTGAGACCGAAGTAGATAGAGAACGGGGTTTAAAAGAAGCTTATGTAGAACTTTTGAAGGAAAGGGGTGTAGTACCTAACCCAACTCAAGTTATGTTTTTAGCTCAGGAAGTATGTAATCGTCATAGTGTAGAGGTGAAAAAATTCTCAGCTCAGGTTGGTGTATCTGTTATATGGGGTAATGTAGGGCCCTTACCTGATGCTATTGGCTTTATGTAAGATTGAAGGGCAATGAGGATAAGGAAATAGCAAATAGAGGTACAAAAGAAATTAGAGGGTGAGGTAAAAGAGTTACAAAATGTGCTGACGCAAAGTATGGAGCAAAAAACGTCCTTATCAAATCAATTGACAAAAGAAACAATTGTTAGAAAGAAGGTAAAAGGCGATTTGAGAGCGTTAGGTGTCATACAAAAAGAAATGTGCAAGCGTCGACACAGGGCGCATATGCAATTGAGGGGGCATCGGTATCCTTCACGAGCAAAGGTCGCAGCTCGAACGGACCACGAATGCCATATAGAAAGTGTGATTGAGTTTTATGGAGGGGAGCTGGCGAGGGTAAAGAATGAATTTAGGAAGTATGTGATGGACTGTGAGAGGGATTTTGATGTTGAGAACGCAAAGGCTAAAAATATGTGGTTTATGAAAGATGAGGAGGAAAAGGTTGTTGAAAAACCAGTTCCTAAACTGGCGCCAAATTTGTCAGGAGATGATGAGGATGAGGTCGAAAGTTTGATACCTTGGTCACGGCGAAAGCAACGCCAACAGGAGGTGGTGACTTTTATATCTCCTTTAGACGTGCATGAAGATAGGTCCAAGAGTTTGAGCGATAAGGGGCAGTCTTCTCAGAGCTCGAGAAAGCAAAAGTAAATTAGCCAAGTCTTTTACCATCTTGTATATACATTAGATGTTTGTACACTGTTTTGATGATAAATAAAATCTATTCTTTGTGATGATAATATAGATATGAAATAAAGCTATGGATCGATATTACTCAAATATTATGTTCTTGAGTAAAATTGTTAACTGTGATATGTAAACTGTTTGGATACACGAACTAGTATGTATGTGAAAGTTGACTGTTGCTGCAGGGTGAACTGGTAGAGGTTCAGAACCAGTGTGAAGCGTTACATGTTTTAAATGAAAAACTGAACGCTGATCTGAATCATCATCAGGAAGCACTGAAAAGTATTACTGATTTAAAGGAAAAAATAAAGGTGAAAGTTACAGAAGAGCGAAACCCAGTGGTTCGTTTGACCGAACAACTTGAAGATAAGGAGGTTGAACTAACCATTGAGCTAAAAAATAGAGGGGCTAAAAGAAGTTAAAAAGAAAAGGGTTGGACATTTTGAAACGAAAAACCCAACAGGAGGCGGAAATAACACCAGCGCGACTTGAAGTGACAGAGTTGTTGGCGGTGTTGAAGAAAGAAGAAAATAATGTTAAAGATTTGTAATTTCAGATAAATACACTTGAGGCGGAAATAGCTGATGTGCGAGCTGCTGTGAGGGAGGCAGATGAGCGTTCTCCTACATATGAAGGATTGTGGTATGTTACTAGTAAAAGAGTAAAAAAGTTAGAAGAGGCCTACAGTGAATAGAACGAATTAATAAAAAGGCAGTGACTCAAGATATGGACTCTAGAGGATGTAGTTCAAACTTTGGAATTAAATACTTTAGAATACAAAAAGGAAATTGGAGAATTGTTAGCGCAAAGACCAAGTTGGAGGCTAATCTTTTTAAGGCTGAAGTAAATCTTGATGAAGGGGTTGTAGAGAGAAGTCAGAATGAGTCTGCAATGGAGGAATCGGTAGCTTTATTGGCCCATATGGACAAATTCATGACAGTGATGGAAGCTCATAATAAAACTATATTGGATAAAAAATGAGTGATATAAGAACGCTTTAAAATGTTGGAAGGGATGCTGAATGAGGCTAAAGGGAAAATTAAAGAGCTTATTGTACCCGACAAGGTGAAGTGCGAGGCAAGTGATATGCATGAAAGAGAGATGACGGCGGTGCTCTCCTTTTTTATGTTCAAGAGACCAAAAATAGAAATAGACACTGTTTATGACCAACTGGTTGCCAATGGTGTGCAGTGTGACATGCGACTAGTACGAGCTGAGTAATTAGATAGGATGATGTTAAGAATCAGTGCTCTTACTAAAAGTAAGGTTAAAGAAGGAAAACAAATTGTTACTGAGAGGATGCCAGAGTTGATGAGTTTATGACTTTTTGGGCATGGGGAAAGTTCGCGTGGCGATGTATTGTCTGATAGTTCAAGTGATAGCTCGAGTGAGGCATTATGAATGTAAGAAGGAATTATGCGTACTATACCAATAAAAATATAGTAGATAGAGTGTAGTAAAATTGGACTGATAATAGAATTAGTGATCTGTACATATTTGTACTGACCTTTTGATGAACCAATTGCGGTGTAGAAGTCTAGTAGTCGTATTGTAAAGCCAATAGTCGACATGTCGTATAATAGAAGATCGAATTGTTTAAAGCAATAAGCGACCTGTTATGTAATAGAAGATCAGTTTGGCTAAAGCAACAAACTATTTGTTGTATAATGGAATATAAGATTGGCTGGAGCAATAAACGATCTGTAATGTAACAAAAGATTAGATAGGCTGAAGTAACAAACGATCTGCAATGCAATAGAAGATCAGATTGGCTAAAGCAACAAACGATCTGTAATGTAATAGAAGATCAGATTGGCAAAAACAACAAATGATCTGTAATATAATAGAAGATCAAATTGGCGAAAGCAACAAACGATCTGTAATGTAATAGAATATCATATTAGCTGAAGCAACAAACGATCTTGTAATGGCGTGTTTTCTGGGAGGAAAACCTTTGCCAATACTTTTTCGTAAGGATTGCGCAATAAATAACTATCAACCAAGATTTTATGTGGAAAACTCAGTAGAAACTGAAAAAAACCACGACCTCTAGGAGGATTTGATGTAAAATCTAGTAGATGCTAGTTATTACAAGTTTTCTTAGTATTGCTTATATTTAGAATAGAGGAATGTTAGATGTGCAGTCCCTTAGAACTTATTATCTGCCTGTATTTATAGCATATACAGGCAGTTTACAAAAAGAAAGAAAGAGTCTTCTATTCTGGAGGTAGTGGGTGAACTTTGCGGATCTCTAGCAGTTCCTTCTTGATCAGGCTGCAACGGTTACTTTTGGTAAGTCAAGAACTCAAGGAATCTTCTAGAATGTTGAGCTATCCTCGACTACAGAATGTTGAGCTATCTTCGACTACATAGTGTTGCTTTATTCTTGTCGAATCTGGGGAATATGATACTACAATTGCCTAATTCTCGACAGAAGTACTTGTAGTTGTGTCGAGAAGAAAAATTAGAATCTAAAGAGGTGGTAATTAATATTATTAGTTACCGAGGTCAACATATGTCATTACCGAGGTCAAGGTGATCTATATTTGGTCAAGTTGGTTTCGAGGCAAAATTAATATTGTTCATTGAATGCAGTTTAAGGATGTTGGGTATAAATAGGAGGCTTATGGAAGGTGGATGGTGGTGTTAGGTGGAATGAGGTCGCCCCAAGTATAGTTTAATATTAGGTCTGGGGTTGAAGACGGTGATCGTTCTGACGAAATCTGATGTAGACCGAGAGACGAGAAATTGTTATGTAATCGGAGCAGAGCATTAAGGTGGGAAAAAAGATCAAACCGAGACGAGATGTGTCGGTTAGAAATAGTGGAAGCATCATACGGTGGTGAAGGTAATGTTTGAAGTCAGTTGGGGGGTTCAGGGGTAACTGTCATTACTGGTGATGAAGATATGAAGCTTGGATGGGCGTCCAGAGATCTTGTCTAACGTGTGGGTATTCTTGCAATTTTTTGTTGCCGTTTTCCTGCTGAAGCATCTCTTTAGAAGTTCAGTGACTTGAGAGTCATTGAGCTTCGAGGACTAGAAAGAGGCTTTAATGTCTGATTCTGGTGAGAAGCAAACAACGCAAATATTGACATGTCAAAGGATATTAGTAACAACATATAAATTGTAATGGAAGAAAAATTAGGTATTTAGAAATGAATGTACTCAAAAGAGATAGATGTTGAATGTGATTTTTGAGAATGTGATCGAATGAAAGAGATATCGAATGTAAGAAAGAAGTTTAAAATAAATAAATATGTGTTTATCGAGGGGTTTTGTTTTTGTGAGACAATCTTGTCGATAATTGCTTTGTTTTGTTTTTGAAAGTGTTAGGTATTGGAATGTGTGGGGCCAATGATGGATTTTGAGGTTGATTAATTTGACTCTGGCTGTGTAGAGTTTCAAAGCATAATAAATATAGGGGAGTTTAGTATTGAGTGGAAGTTGTATAAAGAGATGTTGTTATTTGTAGATGGAAGTATTCATCTAAAATGGTGAAGACGAGAGCTCAGGCCCGTGATGGGGTATGTCGACGTGTGCAGGCAATGTACTGGGTATTGTTCAACCGATATTTTGGTTCGCGGAGCATGAAATGGCATTTTGATGATCCTGAAGAACCGGATTATGAAGGGATGAGTGAGGCAGAGGCGAAGGAGGCTGAGGAGGAATTTGAGTTTCGTGTGAAACTATAGTTTTGGCATCCTCTTGAACGTTGTGGTGGCATGTGGATTCGAGCAAAGTTGTTGGTGAAGAGGGAAGATGAGGCGACAGCGAGGGCTTTATAAAGAGTAAATGCTCAAGACATAGGGCGTTCTATTGGTAAATGTTTGGTAAAATGTTATGTAAGGAAAAAGTTCAGTATATTGATAGGAACGTTTATTTGTCAAATGTAAAATGTACGTGACAAACTTCAGGAAATAAAGATTGTGTTTAAACCAATGTTGTTGAATAAAATGATAGGCAACTGATGTCGAATATAATCCCATAAGTATAGGAATTGGTAGGATAGTATGAATAGGGGAACTTATATGCAAAATGAATATGGCGATATGTTTTCCATTAGGTGATGGTATGAAGTATAAGGAAAATGAAGTAAATCAGCTATTGGAAAAGATGAAGCGTGCACTGACAGATATGAATGTGTATGTAGATATTCGTCAAGAATTGGAAGGATTGAAGTACGAATGTAGAGGTTTATTAATGGGGAGAAGATTAAGAGTCAAAGCAATCAAGAAAAAATAGGTGTTATATTCGAGGAACTGGACGGTCGCCAAGTGGTGCGACGAACAGTCACGTGGGGTCTATAAATATGTCAGAGGTAGGCGATTGTTCAGATCATTTGCAAACTGAAATTTTTTTTAGGGAGATAATTGTTGTTGCTCGTTGCTGAAGTGGTTAGATACGATTGCTAAGGAGGAGATTTGTGTGTTGATCGAAAGGGCAAAGCGAGCAAAAGAGAGGGATACAGAAGCTGCACGGAAACAAGGTTTGTGATTCTCCCAAATTATTTTGTAAGTTGATGTATTGGTTATAGATTAATAGATAATGTGTAATGAATTGGAAATGAATGAGAGACGTCCATGGAGAGGAAAGTAAATTGTTTGTAGGTCTGTGAATTTGATATTTTGAAATTCGAAGGAGATCCCTGTGCGTTGGGAACTAGATACGGGGAGTAACCGGGCTTCTTTATCAACCATGGATAAATCATGATACTGGCCGAGACGTTGTCTTTTCCTTCTGATCGACCTGTTAATAGTATGAGTTTCGATAAATGGGCTGAGAGAGATATTGTATAAATGTTTCTCCTCTGTCGCTTCTTTGACCTGTACGATCTCGGTTGTAAGCTTGTAACTCCCAATTTTATAACTTTCAACGTCTACTATGTACTAATGCATTCGTCCATCTACAAAAATATACTCCAACAGACGTTGTAAAGCGAAGTAATGCTCTGTGTCGTGATGCCAGACTTTATAATGTATGTAATAAGTTTGTTTTCGATGGGTTGGAGATATTGGGTATTACGGAATAACTTATCCTTTTGAAGTGTAGGATATAAGCTGGTTATCGTGACATTCATCTTGGGAAGACAGGGCTTGGGCATATTTCTACCTCTCCGAGTTCAATCATTATTAGATTTGGTTTGCTTCCTGTCTCCTCCGTGATCAGTAGTACGGTTGAACTCTTACTCTGTGGATTGATCTCTTGCTGTCAAGGTTGATTTCTGAGTTTTCTGTCTTTCAGATACCATCCTTTTGAGATCAATATAACTATTGACCTTCTCGATCATGTCTTTCAAAGTCGTAGGCTTGTTTAAAATCAGGTACTCCTTCGCCCTTCCATCCACGAGATAAAGGCCGAAATAGTAATTTTCTGATCGAGTTGGTCCACCTTTCTGGCCAACTCCAAGAATTTTTAGTAAATGTTTCGAGCTTTTCTCCTAGTACCTGCTTAAGGTTGAACATAGAATACGGATTCTCCTCTTTGTCTCTGTTATGCGATTAGTACTTGGCGAAGAGTTCCCGCAATTGTTCGAAAGTTGTAATGGACCCTTCTGGTAGTGAGTGGAACCATCGCAAAGGTTTACCTTGAAGGCTGGTAGGAAAGAGCCAACATAGAATGTGGTTGGATATAGAATGTAAGCCTAAAGCGTCCTAGAATTCTTGAACGTGCTCAACTGGATCATTTCTCCTGTATTTTCATATTTTTGGGGTGTGGAAACAGGTGGGAATTTTGCCATCCAATAGTTCCTGAGTAATCAGGCTTTTCAATAGTCTGTTGTGAATGCCTTTAGTGGTTTGAGCCTGGTCATCGAACAGTTCTTTGATACGCTTTTCAACAATTTCCTGAGTCACATACTGACGAGCTGTGGTGGTCGGTCGTGGGACGCGTCCTTCACAAGGATTGTAGTCGTCACTTCTTTCACTTAGTCAATCCCATGCTGGAATACGTACTCTTCCACGAGGTGGATCTTCTGTTTGTCTAACTCAAGAAAGACTGCCATCAACTTCTTGGTGAACTTCTTGTACTAGAGCTGGCTCGACCCCAGGTTGATGATGATTAGATCGAGCATCCCCTCCTAGATTGTTGGCGTAAGGCCCTAGTCTGTCTAGAGCAAAAACTCACAAAGCTAGCAGCACGTCTTTGTTCTTCAGGGCTACAATCTATTGACCCTACAGAACCTTCAACGCATCTTGTACACTTGCTAGCTGTTGTTCCAAGGTGGCTCGCTCGCCTTTCTATTTCAGAGTTTAGAGTAGCCCGCAATTCAGCTAGTGTGGCGTTTCCTTCTCCTGGAGTAATTGGCATACGTACTCTGGTCTGGAAGCGTCATTATGCTATAAAGAAAATCAGCTATTTTTGAGACAATGGGATTCAGAACTTCGTTCCCACAGACGGCGCCAAATGTAATAGCCTAATTTCATATTTTGAACTTAGTCTTTACACCAAGGATAATCAGAGCGTTTAGATGAATAACGAACAAATACTAGCACAAAATTTAACGTAGAAAACCTTTGAATAAGTTAAAAACCACGACTTCTCTTGAGGATTTAGAAAGATAGATATTATTGATAATTGCTAGCTATTACAAGAGATGCTCTAAATATTTTGTATAGAGTGTTTGAGTCAGCAAGATTCATTCGTCCTTCATCTGGAATTATCTGGTCCTATTTATAGGTCTTATAATATGACCGTTTGATAACCATTATTCTCCTTAATGATGAACGTTACAATATATATGTATATTTGCTAGTCTTTGAACTGATTGTGTAACAGTCTGGTCTTGCTGTTTTGTAACGGCTTCATTGATGATGGTGCGTTTGTTGACTCGAACTGTTCATGTAGAGGTTGAAAAGGATGAATAGAACTCTGTAGCTGTAATGTATCATAAATTACGCCACGTGTATGTTGATGAGGTTGAGTGGTCGAATGATGGTTGAAGATGGAGCTTGAGTCTGAGATGCGGAATAAGCCACTACAATGTCAATATTATTTGTTTAGATCGGACCTTAATTTGGACGTTTGGGATATATTATCGAAGTTGTAATTAAATCCGAAATCTTGGGGAAGAGTAAAATATGTTAGGATTGTAATTAAAGACCTATATCACATTGATATTTCCTTCAAACAAGAAAATAAAAGTGTTTAAAACGTTTGATTCTCATAAAATCGTCGAATAATACATAACTCAACAATTTAGTCCATATTTTAGCAATTTAATCCATTAAAATTATGAAATGCACAACCAATCGAGAATTTCACCCATATTATTAACAATTTAGTCCATCGAAATTAGTAAATACACCATGGTTCGATAATTTGATCCGCATTTAATTTAGTCTACGTTTTTGATAATTTAGTCCATTAAAATTATCAATACACCACAGGTCGACAATTTAGTATGTATTTAATTTAGCCCGTATTTCGAGAATTTAGTCCATTAATTGCCGAATCGATAATTTAGTTCGTATATAATTCAGTCCGTCTTTTCGATATTTAATCCGTTAAATTGTCGAATGCACCACAGTTCAACAATTTTAGTCTGAAGTTAATTTAGTCCATACTTTCAAATGCCACTCATTTTAACAATTTGGTCCATCATATTATATGAACTTTGCACAAAACCTATGTTTATCGTCATATTTTATCCAAAATAAATTGATACATATTTATCTATCTATACTATTAAGCCAATGACCCCTAAACTGTTCGCGGTTTGCCGTCCAATAATAAAGTAAGACGTGTACAACTTTGTTTGACTATTAAACTTTCTTCGCACGAATCCCTAAAATTGAAGAGTTGCAACTCTTCAACAATTATCAAATTCCATCTCTCTTGAAGATAATATCTCCAATTGTACCTTTTGGAAAGGAAACAATTTCTTTCAAAACTCATTAAAATACCTATTACGTTTTTCCATCAAAAATTTTACACCGATAAGTTTATTTTACCTTCCTCTGTCTATTCATCACTCGCAACTCAAGAATGCGAAATCTTAATTCATACTCTCTATCTTTCTCTCTCTCTTTCTCTCTCTCTCTCTCTCTCTCTCTCTCTCTCTTATATATATAGCGGATCCGTAGACACCTCCTTTTGGAATACCTTCCTAAACGCCCTATTTTTTGGAACACCTAAAGATGTTTAAAGAAGTTTTAGCAGTGTATATATACATATATACTGTTTTAGGATTTTTGTTTGAATTTGTGGTTATTTGCTGCGAATACGATGTAAACTAAGTTGATTACTACTTTTATGCGTTCAAAACATACTTTATTCAAGGGCCCTCTAAATTGGTACCGAATTTTAATCGTAGATCTTCAGGGAACTACTACGTTCGTGAAGGTTATGGTGAATGATTCAAAGAATATTTAATTATTATAGATTGATTTTTAAGAAAAGATGGGTTATTTATTTGCCTATTTATTGGCGTTCCTGCCGCAATAAGGATGATCTATTGTGCCTATTACAGGACTCATCCAAACATTGCCTTGAAATAGTACAAACCTTATATCTTCTAGGAATTTTATTATTATTATCTTTTTTTCATATTGTTTTGAATTTTATTTACTGCAATATTTAATTGTTGAATGACTTCCTCAGCCGGGTTGTTTATATTTATATAAAAATGAGCATTAGTTACTTAGATAATACCAAATTCAGTCATTGCTCCAAAATTGGTGCATATTAGCTATTTGCTATTTGTTTATGTTTTTTCTATCTCTGTCCTTTATCATAACTATTTTATGTAACTTAAGTTGTCACTTTGGTGTTTTTCTTTCACCCACTCCGTTCCGAAAAAAAACTTTCAATCCGCTAATCTTATAGTTTTTTCTTCTCTACCAGTCTCTCCTAACCACCACTGTACAAAATTTTGGTTAATTTGAAACCAAAAAACTAATTTTTAAGATTATAAAATGTTTGGAAAGTTGCACGCGCATTGCGCATGATACTATTCTAGTGATGAGAAAGAGAATCCACCATAGGAATAACCAAAAATATTCAAAAACCCAACCCAAAAAAAATTAGAACATAACATCACAATCCAACCCCAAGAGTACACCATAACCCAATTCCAGAGCATCCAAACATTTAAGCAACAAATCAATTACAGGGACGCACCACAAACATCAACAACATTAAGTGGGAAATCAAAACCCAAACAACATCGATGACTCAGACTAAATTTTAAAACCCTTGGAAGAAAGAGCACGAAGCCGAAAGATGAAGATAAATGTCTTCAATTTGAGAGATTCGTTGTTCTTATTGACTGATTTAGAGAGAGAGAGAGAGAGACATCAATTTACCATTTTTGCCATTCTTATTAAATGTGTGTAAGTGAGAGCTTGAGCCCAGATCTGAATTAAATAGAGATAGAGAGAGGTGGTGATCTAGAAGGATCTGAACATTAAACCCCTCAAAAAAGACAAGTTATTCCAATGAACCTTGGAACCGTTCGAACGAATTAGAAGAAAAGAAATTCAAAGTCCCTGTCGTCGTTTTAAGGCAAAATTGTCATGCTCGTTCAAACGTGACTTGAAGCCGTTCAAACAAGTCGTAGACAAGAAGAAGTAATCCCTATACATAAGTTGGGTGACAATAAGGTTCAACGAATTACAAACCTCTATTAGATCGTAAATGAATTGCCAGACACATTCATAGATACTATTAAAGTACCGTATGTGTATGTACCTGCAAGTAATATACCTACACAGTAGAACATTCTGGGGGAACTAGTACCGCAGCTGAACGTTCCAAGGGAATTAATACCGCAAACGAATCTGAGGCTCACACTTAGTGTGGAACACCGTTGGAAGAAAGTCTTATGAGCCGGGGAGCTGCAGAATATGGAACAAATATAACTAGTGGTGTAGTTAGTTCATCGAGGATGGAACCACCATCGACGAGGCAATAGAAGCTACGCGGCCAGTTGATGCATTACGAGACTAGGGCGGGGTGGCACATAGATATGATAATAAGGAGATCTTAATCTATTAAAAGTCTGTAATTACACAGCGTAGGATCGTCGTTCAGTAGACATTTGTCGACAAGGTATTCATATTCGATGTTGTGCTCCCTATCAAGGATGAGGATTTAGAACCACTTATTGTAAACGACTGTGTGTTTTTGTACATTGGCCAAAGTGGGCGTCTGGAATCCAAGTGGAGCTCAGCTCTTGCTAGCGTAATGCGAAGTGATACCATAGAGCATGTCGGTTACAAATGGGAATGGTGTGGAAACGTGATTAACTCGGAGAGATAATTAGGTCAAGGCAAGACTAGTTGCCCATGAATTCTCTAAGAGAGGTCGCATCGATTGCAATGAGACCTATTATTCGGTTATAAATGTTAAAACATTCGGTACTGATCAGTTTGTCAGATGTCGAGGACAAGCTAGACATACGTCTTATGTATTACCACGTATCTATATGGGAAACTAGATACGGATATCTACATGAAGCCACCCGGAGAGGTATAAGCTTCTAGAAGCAATTAAGCTCAACACACACGAGATGCGTACGTAATAAAATTTGGGGATATTTTGAGTTTAGTCCCACTACAAATTAGATATTTGCCTTTAGTTCCTAAGTTGTTGAAAAATGTACTTTTGGTCCCCAAATGGCCTCTGACCACAGGTCAGCCCTAGTTGAAGTTTATTTTTACCCTAAAGTACATAATCTACCCTCACGTGATTTTAGATAACAGGTAACAAGTTTTTTGCAAGTGCAATCCACGTGAGGGTAGATTAGGTACTTCAGGGAAAAAATAAACTTCAACTAGGGTTGACCTGTGGTCAGAGGCTATTTGGGGACCAAAAGTGCATTTTTCAACAACTTGGGGGCTAAAGGCAAATATCCAATTTTTGGTGGGACTAAACTCATAAAATCCCTAAAATTTGGATAAGTCATTATTGGCTTGAAGCAATTAGGGTCTATGTGACATAGTAAGTTGACTGAGTATTTGAAGGTCGGGGACTTTGCAAATAATCTTATCTGTCCATGCGTTCGCATTAAGAACATAGATATTGGCTTAAGTCATCATAACAGTGTACTAAATGATTTTGATATCATCAGAACTTCGGGGGAGATCACGAGAATCGCCAAATACCTTAAAAAGGAATTTGAAATGAAAGACCTTGGGAAACCAAGTATTGTCTCGATTTAGAGATCAAACATCTTGGTAGTGGCATACTCGTATACCAAGCGATATATATCGGGAGAGGTATCTAATACTTCAGTATGGATGCAATACACGGTGCTAAGTCGTTTATTGTCGTTCATCACTTGGATGTGAACAAGAACATTTTCCACCATCTTAATGGGGGGAGAAACTCTTAGGGCCGAAACGTCATAGCTAAGAGGTGTTTTGCTATAGTTAGTTGGGTATACTATACCCAATGACTCATTCGCTGTAAACTGTTTGGCTTGCCATAGTTCTATTCCTATCCAAAGGCACTGAAATGAGATCGAACATTCTGAAGTATATGATCGGCATGAAAAACTAGAGTTTGTTCGATCCGAAAATGGCATACGTAAACGTAAAATTATAGGATACGCTGATACAGAATACTTGTCAGACCTACATAGAGGCCATTGTCAGATGGACTATGTGTTTATGCACGGGGATACAACAAACTTTTGGAGATCGATGAAGCAAACGACATTAGTTACATCTTTGAACCACGAGGAAATTATTGTACTTCATGAAGCTGGTAGAGAATGATGGTTGGGCTCCAAGATACATCACATCAACTAAAGTTGTGGCATTTTCTATATCCAAGATAAAGCATTGACTCAATATGAAGACAACTCGGCTTACACTATTGAAGTCAATGGCAATTTTATCAATGACGACAGAACGAAGCACATTTCACAAAAGTCTTTCCATACTTATGAATTACAGAAGGCGAATGAGATTGGCGTTATTCAAGACATTTGAGAAAACAACTTTGCAAACCTATTCACAAAGACTCTTGCACCACTTACGTTCAAGTAGCTGGTACACGAAATCGTCATACAAAATTTTGTATTCATCATTATCTCAGGGAGATAGATCTTGGGGGAGATCGACATCAGGAGGAGTAGTCCCAACCTGACGTGGACACATGCGTGTTGTACAGGCAACGTATACACGTCCACAACCCATATAGGGCATAGAATTGCGTTTTTTCCTAGCACAGTTTGCCCAATGGGGTTTTAGGAGTTGGGTCCGGCCCAAGGTGAGAACCCAACTGGGTTGGGGTGTCCTACAGGACTCCTAATAAGCCCATATAAGCGGAGAGAACCTAACCTAACTTTACAAACCTATTCCCAAAGACTCTTGCACCACTTACGTTCATCATTATCTCAGGGAGATAGATCTTGGGGGAAATCGACGTCAGGAGGAATAGTCTCAGCCTGACATGGGCACATGCGTGTTGTACTCTTCAGAATGTTAAAGAACTAACTACTACTTAACCACATAGTTGGATGTGTTATAAATTGTTTTCTTATTGTATATATTATATTTTCAATTGTTTTAGAACATTTAAATTATCAAATATAACTTCGAATCGGATATCTATCAGATTGGACTAGGAACCATTCGAATCCAATCCGAAATTATTTGGGATGTTCCTTAATCGGATCGGATTGAAAAAAATGACATCCATATTCTAAAATATAATCGGATTTCGGATTATATCTAATCTATTGATAACCCTTAAGAGTAGAAAAGTTCGCACAATCAAATGGCTTTTCTAGGGAGAGGATTCCTGCAGTTACTTGGGAGAAGTGTGAGAATTTCGAGGCTGCTGCTGTTGAATAAAACCGGGGCTGCTGCTGCAGGAGAATGATGAAATTCATGAGAGGCTCATGGCTGCGAGAGAGTTGTTGAGGGAGATGAACGAAGAAATTGTGCAGTACATACCACCACAGCTTCGGAGGCAGAACCGTGAAAACTTGAATATTCCGTAGATGCAGCTGTTGAATAAAATGCAGGAACAGTAAGAAGCCAGGATCGGGAAAGTAATGCTCTTGACCGTTGTGTTTGGTTAACGCTTTTGAAGTAAATTATGTCTGATTTCTCTTGTTACGGTAATCAACCTGCCAACTCTGTAGACCGATGAATTTACTGAACTCTGCTTCTAACTTCTAAAACTTTGCTCCAATCTGCAACATGCTATCCCAATAATAAGAATGGAGAACTGTGAGTATCGCAATGTAAAAAGCCTCAAATACATGTCTGTACATTAGATAAGTAACAACACTGATTGACAAAGGGGGAAATTAGTAACTCAAACCCATCCTAGATGCAAAGAGAAAATGGATAAACATGCATACAGCACAAGAAGCACAATCAGAAGCGATTACAACACTCAATTAGTAAAAAGGTCACATTACCCCGGACAATTTTCTCTTTTCTTTTCATTTTTACACTAAACATAGTTGAAAATACAACAGCTATCTAGCAGATATACAAGTGCACTGACTATGCACTTTCGACAAACTCCTTCAACCAGCAACCTCTTGGCAATCACAATATAACATTCTCATCTGGTAAACCTGTTAAAATGAAAACAACTTAAATCCCACACCGCCAATGACAATTATTGAAACGGAGTACATAAACTAAATAATCAGGAAATAGATAAGCAGTGAAGTCCACGTTCTTACCTGATAATTCTGTCTTTGTCATCGATGCTATTACATTATCCGGTTCATAGGGATTCGGTCACTCTGACGTGGAACCTTTTCTAGAGGAGAAATCAGTTGTGGCATTGTCATACCCCCAGAAACAATGATCTCTGAAATATTGGTAAATCCGTCAGAATCAAACACTTCATATAGATCTACCATATGAAATCCTAACATTGTATACTCAGCATCTACTGATCAAAAGCTAGAAGTTCTCCAAAACTGTGGGAAAATAAGGAATTTTGGTGAAGTTTATACCATTAATTATAGCCACCTACAACTTTAAAGATGTAACATTACTAGGTAACTTTTAACTATTCACCAACTCGTCCTCTTTAGCTTTGAAGTTTCATTTTTGCCAACCCTCACCTTTTCATAATAACACAAGCACCCTCAACTTATTAAATTATTCTACAAAGTGAATGTGTCTTTACCCATCTTTTGGATAGGGAGAATTAAGACGGACGTTTTATGCAATAATTCGCCAAACAAATTTTTTAGGCATAAACGTTTTAATGGTATAGTTTTATTTTATTTTTCAGAAAAAAACAAACATAAAGAAAGGTAAAATTATGGGACAAACACGGGGGGATAAACATTTAGTTAATGTGTTATCCTATATTACTAACAAAGAACATGCCGTCTAATGGGGTATTAAAGTGGAGAGACACTTTTAATTGGAGACATTTTTTTGCATTTTAAATATATGCAAAGCGGAGATGTTTAGAATTGGCTATCAACTATGTCTTTTGAATAATAAAACAGGCTCTCTTTCCTTGGTTGGGTAGCAGACATATTGGCGAAATTAATTAGAGACATGCAAATGTAACAACAGGATGACGAGCGGTTTGATAAGATAGTTAGAAGATGATTAATTAGAGCTAATAGAAAGAAACATACCTATCCCTTCTCGAATAGACAAGTTTGGTCTTATAATTTCCTCAGAGTTGACTAGAAAAATATCCCCAATGTACAGATGGTTGGTAGGGACATACACGCTACATAATTCTTCATCTCCATTGTCTCTCTGCATCACGGAAAAAAAGTTTTACTAATAATAAATCCAATAGCATATGAAAGAGCAACTCATTACTACCTATCTTACACTTACATGATATAAGCAAAAAATTGTTCTTATAAAGAAAAGGGATAAAATATATTAAGCAAATCCATGAAGGCGACAAAAGTAACAAATCAAACCCAATCGGTATGCAATGGGAACCAATATCAACTATAATAAGACACTACATCGGAGTACCTGGAGGACGACTGATGATGTAATGAACCCAAATGCATATTCACCAACACGTGGATGGCGAATTATTGCTACTTCTTTAAATGCCATGGTATTTTGATCTGCAAAAAACAAACATATTAAGTACTATTAGAAGTTTGGTCCTTTATAATTGTGAGCATGGCTATGACGTTGCAACCCCTCTAAGTTAAAAAGTCGTGTTGATAGTCCCAAACCAGAAAACATTCCTCCAAAGTAGACGAAGTACCAGCAAGCTTTAACCTTGTCCACGACGGTGAAAATACCATATGTTAAAGAGATGAGTTTCTGGTTTAAGGTTTCACTTTAAATGATTATTTTGGTTAGATCAGAGAGTACTTGTATTATAACATTTTATGTTCCCTTGTAAAGGTTTAAGGTTTAAGGTTTAAGGTTTCACATTTTATGTTCCGGCACCAATTTCGAGGTCTTTCCTCATAAATAAATAAAAATTCTAGACCTCCCTTCTAGAGATTTTTGCTTTCTGAGAGACTTCCAAAGTTTTCTGAAAATTATAATAACTAGTGCTTGATTAACTTCGTATCAATGAACTATCTGTTTATCATTCTTTTGCAATTTGGGATCCACACACCGGAGGCAGAAATCTACTGAAAGAAATAGATACGACATGAGGAAGGTTTTAGTCCGCTTCAAAACACATTTGGAGTAAAAACTTACACTACGGGATTCCATGGATATGTCCAGAGAGGCGACAGAATTTGAAGCATCGAACTACAGTTCTGAGCTAATTAGAATCTCTGTTTTAGAAGCAGCGGCAAACATCCATGCACTGAAGGTTCTCACCCATACGATCAATTCCAGTTTCAACCATTTTGTTTCTCCAAATTAAAGCTTTTTCAAGTCATTCAGGTTTAGCATACCCATCTATCAGAGATGCATAAGCAACTCTTTCTGGAACTATACCCTTCTCTAGCATTTCATCAATCAACTTCTCGGCTTCTTCTAAGTAACTACTTTTACAAATCCCGTAAATTAGAGCTGTGTAAGCTAATACAATAAGTTGTAAGCCTATGCCCGCCATGATTTTAAAGTGATTGATTACTCTTTGGACCAATCCTGCCTTGCGCAACCCATCAGTTGAAATACAATACGTAACTACAGTAAGAACAATACCCAAATCTCGTGTTTCTTGTGTGCACATTGAGAGCTTCTGATTCCTTTCCTACTTTGAGAACATTATAGTTTGCCTTCCACCATGTTCCATCATCTCATTAATTACAAATTTAGGTTCTTCAAGCTGGTCGCAAATTGGGTTTCATAAAGCAACATTCAAACTCAATGTCTTTTCCACTCATTCCTTCTAACAAAAGCATTACCTTTTCCACTCATTTCTCTTACCCAATGCATGACATTTTCAACTCTTTTAGACTTGAAATGCACATTAACATGAGCAGTGTAGATCAACTGGTTAGCATCTACTCCAGCTTTTAACATCCCCCTAAATACTTTTTTCTCCTTCTACACTTCCCTCTTTACAAAGCTCATTCACTACAGCTGTATAACTAACATTTAGCCTTAACTCCTTGCCTGACATCTCAATAAACAATTTCAATGCCTCACCGAGATTACCAATTTTACAACTGCCATCTATCAACAAAGTATATGTGAGTTCATGGCAGTAAGACCCACTAGTCTCATGTCTACAAAAAACTTAATTACATCTTTCATGATCCCTTCCAGCAAAAAGCGTCAATAGTTGTACTAAATATTCGGGTTTCAACTCTCGCGGAGGGAAAAAAAAGGCATGAGGCGTTTATTCATACTTACATAAACTGTTAATGAGCATATTGTAGGTTATGGCATTGGGATTACAACCCACATTATTCATTTCACAAAAAAAAGGATTCAGCCTCCTCAAATAGTCCTTACTTCCCAAAACCATCTATAAGAGTGTTCTACGTAATAATATCGGGCATTAAACCAGTCTTTTTCATTTGCTCAAATATACCATTTGTAGTAATCAATCTCCCTCCTTGCAACAAAATTTATCTTAACATTGTAAGCAAATACAGATGGATTTAACTTTGCTGCAAACATGTCCCCAAAAAAATTCCTACATAACTCTTTTCCACGCGATCTGGATGCCCTATGAAGCATAATGTTGCAAGAACATGTTGTGGGTAAGACCCTAAACTTCTTCATCTTTTCAAAAGACTAATCGCATCTTCGAGCACAACCAAATCCAGTAACACTCCAAACTGACAACGCGTCGAATACTCTAAACCCCGAATTACCAACTCTCTTCTTAGTCAACCTCAACACATCAAAAACATCATCACCTAATAAAACTCTAACATGTATCGAAGAAATCATACTTTTAAGAGCTCTTTGAGCATCAAAATAACTCCCAGCCCCAAACAAAATGTGAACAAGTATACAACACGTATCCTTAATGTGCCCAAAACCATATCGCTTCCTTGTCGAATCGGAGAACTTAACCGCTAAACTCGCGTCTTCTCTTAAATCAATCAAAACCCTAATTGGAGCTAAACTCGATTAAAATAACCTAACAATCCTCTAACGCCCCACTGTTTTTCTTCGACAATCATCCGAATCTATTCTCAACTCAAATCTCCCCCAAATGTTTCTGATTTTGATCCGGTTGATAAAAGCAGGACTAATCGAAGGGAAGCTCTTCGCCTGAGTCGGTGGACATTGTGGAACAAATTTAACATCTTTTCAAGAACCCCTTCTTCTAGTTATTGTAATTTTGAGATATTACCAAGAGGTCTTTGCAAGAACTAAAGCTACATAAAAACTTAAATAGTGCCTTTATCTTGGTCTTTGAGACGCCAAGTTATGGTAAGGTTGAAACTGGAAAGTTAAGTTGTTAGGTGGAGTTCAATTTTTATATGAAGAGGGTATTTATCAAAAATAAAAATGTAAAACGGTCTAAGCCTCCACACATTTTCTGTATGTTCACGCACCAGGCTGCATGACTGTATCTAACTTCCCATCTTCGAAAGCCCACTTCTCAAAATCTATATAGATATTTTACTTTTGTAAAAGAAATTATGTGACCCTAGGTTTTATCATAAGTGTGATTTGCGTCCTTTTTGTACTGATTTTGCCTGTATGGGTACAAAAATGCCATCAAAAGTTGGACTGGAGTGTAAGTGTATTATATTTCCCAGTAGACATCATCACAAGTCAAACATAATTGGCAAAAAGAAGAAGATCTATAACAAAATACCTGGAGATATAGCAGAACTAACTTGTTTAGAAGCTGAGTAGATGTGTTTTACGAATGGCATTCGCTTTATGAACCATTCTCCAATCCAGATTACAGTGGCACCCGTCCATGATGAGACAAATATACCAACAAAAAATACGAAGATTAAAGATGTGACGAATCCAAGACCTACAAAAAAATACAAAGACTGTTCAGCTTATGCAAACCTAAAGTACAGAAACTCAGAAACTCAAGCAGTGGATTGGGCTCAATGTCAACCAAGGGCGGGTTTCAATCTACAAAGAGCCCAACCTGACAACGGGACTGCACTCTTAAACCTGAGACAAACCCAAAGTTTGCAATATTGAGCCAAACCTGAGTCGGGTTTACTAAGGATCATAGAGGCAAGGACGTGTTAACTCATTTGGATGAGTTGACTGTCTCAAACAAAATATGTTACGCGGCAAATGAAATTGCATGTAACAAAATTCTAACTTACAGTGACTTCACAAGTGAGAAGTGCCATATAAATCTTTTGGTGAAAATAAGCCCGCTAAAGGGTTAGAATGGAAGTAGGGCGAGGGTAAGCAAAATTAAAATGGATTTATTTGATCAAGATAACTACAAATTGAGTAGAAGACAACCATTGGTGTTTCAAACATCCTAAAGGTCATCAAAATAAAAAAGAAATGGCCATAATTGTTGGAAAAAAAAAAAATTCAAGGCTTGAAACCAAGCACATTAATAGCAATATGCACAACTTGGAAATTTCGTAAGTCAAAGGTCGTACAACAGCAGACTGTCGATAGTTTCCATCTGATGACCCAAGTGTATCATACTAAATAATGGATTGCGATGTCGAATTGCACCAAATTGGCCATAAACTTACTTGAAAAACTTAGTTTTTTTATATGAAAATCATAGTGTTTCACATAACTTAAGAAAATAACAGCCTCCAAGAAAAAGAGCACTTAAGGCTCGTTTTTGACTTACCAAATATATTGATACCGAGCCTAGCATATATCGGGCTAAAGAAACCATCAACAAACTGAATAAACCACCATGTGATGAAAAATGTCACCGCAACAGGAAACAGAACTACACTGCAATGTCAGATTCAAATGTATATTGAACTTGGAATTATTGAATATATTGGCAGGAGAAAAAAATAGAAAAATCCCAACAACCAAATAATAATAAAGCTAACAAGTGAGTACCATCCAGTCATAAACTTCTTTGATACCCAACTCTGGAGAACGGCATAACACGCCTGCAAAAATTTGAGGAGCAAGAGTAAGAAAACACCAAATCTATGTCATCGTGCTTGAATAGTGACATCATGGTGAAGCATTGATGAATGAATGCATATCTACCAAACTCAAATGAAACACAACATTGTTCAAAACTTCACCCACTCGTAAAAAAGAACACTGAGGCTTAAGCCTCAGTGCGCGCCTTTCGCCTTTTTTAGAAAGGTGTATATGAAGCACATAGAAAGGTGTCGTCTCCAATTTTTTGGATAATATGAGGTCAGACCTCTATATTCTATCCCCCACACACCAAATTTCCCCTTTAAGTATCTTGTAAAGGAAGGCAAATCATGTCACTGATAAATGAAGATGAATTTGTTGATTTGGATGGGCAGAGCGGCGACGGAGATGACCAGGGCCAAGGGATAAGATATGAAAAGGATTTACTCATGATGCAACTAACGACAAAGGGTAACTTGAGTTTTGTAATTGTTGATTTTTGGTTATGAATCTTGTGAATTACGAGGATTTAGACGGTTAAACCATTTGACTTGATCGAGTACTTGCATTTTGGCTTATGATTAGACAATTAGACTATTTGGGATAATGCTCGATAAGGTAATTCATACCGCCTTCATTTACTTAATTTTCTTATACATAGGATATACCTATTTATTCTTGTTTTTTGCACTTAATGTAGTTGGTTTTTTTTATATAGTTTTTAAGAAAAAAATAGCATTACCACTGCGAGTGGTGAAGCCAGGGGGAACGAGTGGGGTCATTTGACCCTACTGACTTCAAATCTCGTGTACAAAGTAAATGCCCCTCAACTTGCTCAAAATTAAATATCTTTTTTATTCTTTGTGGAGTGTTCTTATTGGGCCACCTCAACCTAGTTTTGTTCTTTCTCTTTCACAAGGAGAAGTAAAAAAACCAAAACGACTGAAGTCTTCCACTTCCCAAGAAACCTAATCTTCACCGCCGTATAAAAAGTTTGATCGCTCCTATTTCGAGGTGGATGAGTTGTTAATAGCACATTGAGGGGATTTTTAATTCTTTGTATAGTGAGTCTTCTTCAAACCTTTTCTTAAGGTATTTTTCTTCCTTTCTCTCTCTAAATACATATTAACATGTGTATGGCTTTAGTTTGAGTAATTTGGGATTTATTGATTGGTTAAAAAACATGTAGTAATTAATTACTTTGTTTAGAACCACCCAATTCCAGCAAAAATCGCATTGAAAATTACCACATGAAATTATGCTAATCAACTTATATCCAAGAGCATCTCGTTTATATTTAATGTATATTAATTTCATATTATATATTTGTGTTGTAGAACATGAGTTTATTTGACTATTACAAAAGGAAGTCGCCTAGCAATGCATTACTTCCTACTCAAGGGAATAATGATCAACTTCTTCCTACTCAAGGGAATATCGATCAATCGCTTTCTACTCAAGGGAATAACAATCAAATGCTTCCAGCTCAAGGAGATAAAGAGTCAGCGCTTCCTACACATGAAAATCAAATTTCACCACCTCCAACACAACAAAATCTCGTTCACGAGCAAATAGAACCAAGCTCAAAGCATAGACATATAGAGATGGATTTATCAAAGCTTCCAACACCTCGCGACTGCAATTTTTCTCAAACATTCAAGAGTGGAGCTTTTAGATGCTTTAACGTTAAATCAGAGTCAAATAGCATCATTCTTTAACATCATTACAAGTGCAGCGAATATTGTTGGTGGCTCATGCAAACGTCGAGATATTCTTCGTAACGAACAAGCAGCTAAAGTTATTGAAGAATTGGAAACAAATGAACTAAAAAGTGGTCGAGGTTTGAATCAGGAGACAAGTTTTAAACGTCCTTAAGATACCCGTTGGGGTCACATTATGGTACTCTCTTGAGCTTGATTGAGATCTTTTCATCCATTGTTAAGGTGTTTGATATTGCTGTGATTTATGGCTCAAACTCATCAAAATGGCGAAGCAGTTAGACTTTTTGAATCTGTGCAATCTTTTGAGTTTGTGTTAATGCTATTTCTTATGAAGAATATATTTGCATTTACTAATGAGTTGTCGAAAGCATATAACGAAAAGATCAATATATTTTAAATGCAATCGATCTGGTTAAAGTTGTCAAGGAAAAATTGCAAAAGATGAGAGATAATGGATGGGATTCGCTTTTAAAGGAAGTTACTGCTCATTGTAACGAACATAAAATCCATATACCTATTATGAGTGATAAGTTTGTATCCAAAGGTCGATCACGGCGTTACGCAAACATAAATATAAACGAACAATATTACCGCTCTGAATTGTTCAACAATTGTTTAGATCATCAACTTATGGAGCTAAATGATCGTTTTAATGAAGTGAACACTGAATTGTTTCTTTGTATGGCATGTTTGAGCCCCAAAGATTCGTTTTCTGCTTTTGACAAGGAAAGATTAATTCGCCTTGCCGAGTTCTATGAAGCCGATTTTTCTCCAGTGGATCTCAGGGGTTTTTCGGGTCAACTTGAAACCTATATTGATGATGTGCGTTCAAAGATTCGATTCACATGTTTGAAAGAGATTAGCGATCTTGCTAAGGTGATGGTTGCAACGAAAAAAGATAAAGTGTTTCCCTTGGTTTATTCGCTGATAACTTTGATATTGCTTCTACCGGTTGCTACTGCTATTGTTGAGAGAGTTTTTTCAGCTATGCGTATTATAAAGAATTATATGCACAATAGGATGGGAGATGATTGGCTGAATGGTTATATGGTTGCATACATCGAGAAGGAAATCGTCAAAGACATCACGGATGAAGCGATCATGCAATATTTTCAGACTATGAAAACTTGTCGATTCAAGTTAAAAGGATTGAGAACTTGTTTAAGACATTGAGTTTTTTTTCTTTCTTAAAAACTTCTATTTACGGTTCAATCTGTTTTAGTTTGTGTTTTACGATCTTCCACTACTTAATAAACATTTTTTATTATTATTTATATTAATGTTGCATTTATTATTTGTAAGCAAAATTAAATAAAATTTATTGTAGGCTTTGACCACACTGGGCAAAGTTCATGGCTACACCACTGCCTCTTTAAATCTTTCCCACACGAATTGAAAATTCCACTAAAAATAATAAACTCCCTATTATAAGCTATAAAGTTTTAGTTGAGTGGAATTATGTGATTTTAAAATAAATTATAATTTCTATATATTCTTCATTAATGTAGATATCATCCAATACTTTGGAGATAAAATCTGATCAAGAATGAGGGTATCATTATGGTTAGGGGTCAACTTGGTAATTAACAAGTCCGTCCAACACCCAGAACAGACAAAACCCTCCACAAAGTGGTTTACAACTAGGTTTCCCCTATGGCGACTTGCAATTAGTCTCTTTCTTTCTACCAGACGAATTGCAATTAGTCGAGTCTATCCATCTTTAGTACTTGTATTTATTCCTTCATCCCAACTTAGCGCCTATGCATTAGACTCTACAGTCCACAGTCTGAGTACAAACAGAGGCAGAGCAGAGCCATTGTTGTTCTTTACGGTTTTAAACTTACTTCACTTACAGGTTGTCTCATTTCAATTAAAGATTTGAGTTTATTAAGTACTATGAGATTCCTTGAAGCTTAAATTGGTTATTACAAGTAATTCCAAATCCCCATATCATCACCAAACAATCCAGTTTAATAAGCTAAATTGAACTAGAATTACCACAAAATTAAGCTTAAACTAACATCAAAACGTTTAAATTCGAATCAAGATCGAAGAAATTGGACACAATGCAAGTGATGTAAATAGAGAATTGACCTTACGAGTTGAAGAATTGGGTGAATTTGGGGGAGATTTGGCAGGATCCTCGGGATCTTCGCGGTTAATGTTGTTTTGGCTTAATGGAGTCGTTGATGTCGATTCCTTCTCGTCTGCCATTTTAGCTCTAAACAGAGAGAGAGAGAGAGAAGAGTCTTCGAAGTCTGATGAGCGAATGAGTGGGAAAGACGACTGTTACTGACGGAGTAAACGTTTTTATTTATTTATTTTAAAGCGGACCAAAATATTGGAAGCGTCGCTCTTAAGTTTCTACCATTCGATCATTGGATCAAGTGAATCAAAACATGTATACAACTGGCAAATCTTTTCAAATGACGTGTAAGTTAGGGAGTGATTTTTGCTAGGGAAAGGTAAAACATAAAAGATCTCACAAAACAACAGGCACTTCCGTCCGTCCCCCTCTTCTTCTTCTCAATCTCAATCTCGTACCTGAGGAAGTATCGAAAGTATCTTAGTATCATACGAAGAAATGGGGAAAGATAAGGGAGAAAATGGAGTTTGATTTGAAAGAGGGACGGGAAAATGGAATACATACATTTCAAAGTTAAAATTAGAAGTTTTATGAAAACATTCCCTATAGTCGTTTGATAGAAAGTATTGGACGTACTGATAATATTAATGTCACTCTTCGGCAATTCCTACGTATCAGATGTCTTGTTTTGCCTTGCCGAAATCTACCTATAAAAACATAAATGGTGTTCACCGAGACTTCTGGTGGGAAAAATGGAAAGATGCCCGGAAACCGTTATATTTGAAAAAATGGAATGAAGTCTGTCGTCCGAAGCGGAATGGGGGGCTGGGCATCAAGGAGGCAGGGGCTACTAATAAGGCGCATCTCTCTAAGTTAGTTTGACGGCTTTATCAGAAGCCTGACGACTTATGGGGCCAGGTCCTCAAGGCCAAATACTTCCCGGACTGCTCTATTCTTTATGCCCGCCCGAAAACGGATTCGTCTTGAACTTGACGTAGTATTCATTCTGCCATTACGACGGTCAATACTCATTCCTGCTGGCAGATTCGATCGGGTCGCCAGGTTCGTTTTTGGACGGATAATTGGTGTCCCCCGCTTGGGGGAGAGTACCCGACCCCGATGAGGGATATTCCGTTGATGGACCGGCCTCAGTGGGTGCATCATTTTATTGATCTGATACGATGTACCTAGCGGAGGACAAACTGTATAAATGGCGCGATGATACTTCGGCCGACCTTATATCTCATATCATCATTCCACGACTGGGTGAGATGGATAGTCTGAAATGGTGTTCCTCTAAAGATGGCAAATTTTCGATCAAATAGGCCTATCGCATCCTGATGACGGGGACGCATTTGGAGCCGGTTACGGGAACTCCTTCGTTTCATCTCAAATTCTGGCATAATAAGGCTACTCCTATAGCACAATTATTTGCCCGGAAATGCTTACTGGACATGATACCCTGTTGGGCTAAAATTGGTGAGCAGTTAGGCCTAGCGAATATCTCTTGTCCGTTGTGCTCGGCCCCCGTAGAGACCTTGCATCATCTCCTCCTGAAGTGCTCTTTTACGAGAGCGGTCTGGTTTGGCACGACCTTTAGGGGTCTGTTCCATGGGTTGTCCCATCTCTCTCTTCCAGTGTGGATTGAGATGTGGATTTCGCCACCCCCAACCTGGCCTATTGACGGGGCCACATGGACCTTGGTGGCTTTCTCTATGTATTAGTTGATTTGGAAGGCGCGTTGTGCTTGGGTTTTTCAAAATACTAGGCCGGACCCGTTCCGAATTTTTTTGACCATTAATAAATTGTTGAATACTGAACCGATTTTTCGTAATGATCGGCTTGCTATCAAGGTTTTTTGGATTCCTCCAACCCTGGGTTGGGATAAAATAAATGTTGATGCCTCTTTCTGTAAAGATAAACTATTTAATCACATCAGTTTAGTTATTCGTGATACTTACAATACCTTTGGTGTAGCCCGAGCCTCCTCTCGCCGATTCGCATATAGTGGAGAAGACGAGGCATTAGCTGTTCTGGACGGGGTCCTCTAGGCTCGAGAGTAAGGACTCCGTAGGGTAATTATCGAGATTGATGCTGAGGCAATACACTCATTTTGTAAGAACGGCGAAGCAACGATATCCTGAACTACTAAAGCTATTCTACAGGACTGCTTGGCTTTGTTTGGACAGTTTATTAATATCAGTATATATTATGTATCCCGTACTGCTAATTCAGTTGCCCATGTGATTGCCACTAGGCCTATGGGTGACAATTTTTGTCTTACTTGGGCTGGTTCTCCGCCTGAATGGTTGCAGATGTCTCTACAGGGCGACAGTACCTCTTTTGTAACCCATTCTGATTATTAATATACGATTTACCAATAAAATAATAATAATAATAATGTCACTATTGTTAATATTTACCTATACATTGTTATTAATTTGGAGATGGGTTGTATTTTTCCAATAATGCAATTGGTCTGTAATATCTCAAGTGCCGACCATCTTTACTAATATTTTGCCAATAATCAATGCCAAATACCTGAAATATTTCTACAACATACCAGCGATATCTCAAATTTATTACCCACGACTTAATGATGTTTGGATGTTAGTACATTTGAGACTTTTGGATATCTTGTTTTTTCGATATAAGATACTTGCAACATTTTTTTTTTGTCTAATGCATCCACAGAAAACACAGCATTATCACATTAGTCATTTTTGTAGAAGAAAGAAACATGGCATTTGGACCAAACGCCTCTACACAAATTATGATAAAGTACAGTATTTCATCGTTTTGATTTTACATCAAAGAAGCCTAGTAGAGTTGAGGATATCCAGCAAAGAAAATAGACAAACAAAGGTCCTACATAGCTTAGAGAGAGAGAATTCTCTCTACTAGGTTTCATCTAAATGCTCTGAAGCTGGGAAAAGGAGATCCGAATAACTGAACCATCCATGGTAGTAGCATGCTTACACACAAGGGCCTCAGTAGCCTGCTCCTCAGTCTCAAAAAGAACCAGTGCTTGCTTCTTCGAATTCGCCTCAAAGAGTTTGGTGTTAACTATATTACCATGCTCTTCAAGATGAGTAATAATTTCCTCTTCCGTGATGTCTGCTGGGAGGGTGGACACATGGATCATTTTTGTAGGAGAACAGCAGTAACGGTAGTTCTTTGACGCATTTCGGTTGAAACGGTTAAGATTAGAATTTGTGTATTCATGTGTGTCTTGGGCGACTGTTATACTTGGATACTTGGAGAAATTCACCTCCAACCGCTTCCCGAATAACAATGCTCCCTATATTCCATAAGAAATAAGAGCAATTAATACCAAATTCAAACTAAGCTTAGAGTTTCACATTTTTTTTTTAAGTTAAAATGATAAATCGTGGGTCACGGTCACTACGGACACCCGCATGCATAGGAACTGTCTTTTCTTCTGTTTTATTTACTTAAGTCACGGATCATCTCCAGTAGGGGGTAGTTGTGATATATTGTGAGAGAGATTATTGAGATTTGTGAGTTTTGGGGAAAACTTATGAAACCCTAGAGAGAGGTCAAATTAATCTAATTTGCGAGCTTCCGCACTATTGTTCTTATTAAATCTAGTATCAGAGAGCGACTTTGCGATTCCAGAGATGTAAAAATTTATCGATTCCGGCTTACTTTCTTACTTAACCTTGCTAGACTCGAAGCCAAGGGACGACAAAGCAGTGAACTCTACGGCGACGATGATTGGCTTGCCAGGAGCGCCGAAACACGCCAAAGAGTGAACCATAGCGATCAGGTAGAGCAAGTTCGGAACCCGAAAGAGGGAACCCTGCCGGCCAAAATCGTGAGTGTTGGAAAAACCAAGTCTGCAACGTTGGAGGAGACAACACCAGACCAAAAACCGCATTCCCCAAGGCATAAAGGCAGACATGCCTTTAGCATGTTTTTAAAACAGTCCAGTCAAATAAACCCGGTCAAACTGACCCAAGCCCATACACCAACAAGCCCAGCAAGGGAAGTCAGGCCGAGCCCAAGCCAATTCAACTCAAGCCCGAGTCCATCTTCTTCCCCAAGTACACCTTCCACCACCATTACACCTACCATGGCAACACCAACGGCACCACCTCTATTGGTCGAGCCACCATTGAAAACTTTGACCACCGGAGCTCCGGTGACAGCACGTGCTGATCCAATAAGTCCGCCGACAGGTTTACCATCTCCAACAACTCCGAAGCAAGTGGGGGTCTCTAAAGCTGTACCAACCTTTGCTTGTGCTTTCCTTGACTCTAATCCAAAGATATGGGATTCGCTTGACGCAAAGGTAGTGGGGAAAAGCGCAGTTATCGACCTCCTACCGCACGAGAAACCAAAGAAGGTTTTAGTGTCTCACACTTCCATTTTGTGGGTCTAGTGTACGAGTACCGGAAGAAAGGATAGAAAAAGATCACGAGTATTGGAAGAAGCATAGCATTTTTCGCACGAGATGTCAAGTAGAGGGTAAGCTCCTTGAGGTCATCATTGACGGTGAGTCCACAGAAAACCTTATTTTAGAGGAGATAGTAAAGAAACTCAGCTGCAAGCTTACCCCGCATCTTACACCATTTACTATTCATTGACTACAAAGAGGGGGTACGAAAAGGGCATTGTACCGTTGTAAATTGAAAATCAAGATTAGAGAATCTTATGAGACTATAAATTTCAGAGTAGTACCCATGGATGTCTGTCACATAATTTTAGGCAGACCGTAGCAGTATGTGCGAAATAGAGTTCATCTAGGGAGAGATAACACCTATTCTTTCAATTGAAATGGAAAGCGGGTAGTGTTGACTTGCCTTCCTCCAGTGGGACTATGTAGAGAGACACATACCAGCTTCCTTGCAGAGGCGAGAGTGCATGGTTGCGCGTATGCTTTGGTGAGTTATCATTCGGCTCCACTTGTTCCAGTTCCACAGTTCTACTTATACTACAGCCTCTTATTACACAGTATGACGATATATGTTCTGAGCCGGAGCCAGATACACCAGAGTTGCCACATATGCGTGATTTTCAGCATGCTATTGACTTAGTCTGAGGGGCACCGTTGCCTAACCTACCACATTACCGTATAACCCTTGCTGAGAATGCCAAACTACAAAGGTAGGTTACTGAGCTTTGTGACAAGGGTATGTTGCGGAAGAGCATGTCGCCATGCGTTGTGCCGGCATTACTAACGCCAAAAAAAGACGGAAGTTGGCGTATGTGCGTTGATAGTAGGGTTATTAACAAGATTACGGTGAAGTACAGGTTTCCGATTCCGAGACTTGAGGACATTATAGATGATCTGCATGGGGCACAGTTCTTCTCCAAGTTGGATCTTAGGAGTGGTTACCATCAGATCAAGATGCACCCTGGAGACGAGTGGAAGACTGCATTTAAGACCAAGGATGGTCTCTACGAGTGGCTAGTTATGCCATTTGGTCTCTCCAATGCCCCGACCACTTTTATGCGACTTATGACTGAGGTGTTGAGATAGTGCATTATACAGAGATTTGTGGTTATTTATTTTGGCAATATCCTCATTCATAGTCGATCTCAGGAGGAGCACTTGGTACATATCAAGCGTGTATTACAGGTTCTACGAGAACACAAGCTTTTTCTTCAACTGAAGAAATTTTCCTTTATGGTAGATTCAGTGGAGTTCTTAGGGTATGTCTTGTCAGCCGACGATATTCATGTTGACGACTGGAAGGTACAAACGATACGTAATTGGCCGGTTCCTAACACCACATCACAGGTTCGAAGCTTCCACAAGTTGGTAACTTTTTATCACCGATTTATTGACGGGTTCAGTCGAATTATGGCACCTATTACATCCCTAATAGGGGGATGTTCATTTTGTTTGGTTTTCTAAAGCTAACGAGGCTTTTCAGTTGATCAAAGAGAAACTTACTATGGCACCAGTTTTGGCACTTCCAAATTTCTCAGGTCTCATGTTTGACGTTACCACATATGTCTGCAAGACAGGCATTGGGGTTGTTCTGTCATAGGAGGGGCAAGCCGATAGCTTATTTCAGTCAGAAGCTATCTAGGGCTCAGCTTCGGTATTCGACCTACGATATAGAATTGTTGGCAGTAGTACGGGTTCTTCAACATTGATGTCATTATTTGGTTCATAGGGAGTTCGTTATCCACTCAGACCGCGACGCACTCCACCACATGAACAGCCAACAACATGTTTCTTCGGACAGGCAGACTAAGTGGTTTAACTAGTTGCAGGGTTTTCATTTCCATGTTCAGCACATCAAGGGGAAAGAGAACGAATTTGCAGACATGGTTAGCACGACAACGCATTTACTTGTTACGTTACGTGCGTCAATTTTTAGATTTTCTGAGATACGGGAGTTATACCCAAAGGATGCGTACTTTGGACCTATTTACAGTTCTTGTTTGCAAGACCACAAAGACCATAAGGAGTATTCGATACAAGATGGTTACTTGTTCAGGGGTACAGTTTTATGCGTCCTTGCTTCATCTTCGAGGGTACAGTTTTATGCGTCCCTGCTTCATCTTCGAGGGGACAGTTGATTACTGAGGTTCATGCGGGTAGTTTAGCAGAGTACTTCGGAGTGGCCAAGACCATGGCCAAGACTTCGGAGTATCACGGCCAAGGGGCACGAGCAAAATACTGGCCTCTACACTCTATTTCATGTTCCCAGTATTCCTTGGTATGATATCTCCATGGATTTTGTGACAAGGTTACCAAAGACTGGCGGTTTCGATTCTGTTTTTGTAGTGGTTGATCGGTTCTCCAAGATGGCTCACTTCATTCCCTGTACAAAGACGGACAACGCCTCCCATATAGTACGTCTGTTCTTTCGGGAGATCGTTCGCCTACATGGGGTTCCTCAGTCAATTACTTTGAATAAGAACATTCGTTTTACAGGGCACTTCTGGAGGTATTTGTGGAAGCTCGTGCAGTGTAAACTTCAGTTATCCACAACTTTCCACCCTCATCAACAGATGGGCAGACAGAGGTAGTCAGCCGTAACCTTGGTAATCTTTTGCGATACCTGACCGGCGACAGACCTAAGGAGTAGGATTTTGTCCTATCCCATGCAAAGTTTGCATTCATCAACTCTGTCAATAGCTCGACAGGATTATCTCCCTTACAGATCGTTACAGGGTATTCACCAGAGACGGTTTTAGATTTGGCACCAATCCCATAGTTCGTCCCAGTTTCTGCCAGTGCAGTAGATTTTGCATCATCCATTCGAGCTATACATAAGGACGTTCGTGAGCTGTTGATGCAACATTATGCTAGGGTTAAAGAGCGAGCATATCGCAACCGGCGAGAGGTTATATTTCAGCCAAGGGACTTAGTTATGCTTTATCTTAAGACGAGAAGGCGCGCAAATGCGGCTTCTAAGCTACTTCTTCAACGTACAGGACCGTTTCGTGTCATTCAGCGCATTGGTGAGAATGTGTATGAGCTAGATATGCCAGAAGATGAGATGTTCACGTGTTGTGAACGTCAAACTCTTATCTTGTTATCATGGCGAGACTATCCCACCAATTACCTTACCCCCTCTACCCGGAGTTCCTAAGGGAGGCGATCGTGTAGATGAGGTTCTTGAGCGGAATATTTGCCACACAACGAGACGAGGTCGTTATGTCATGTTTAAGGTTCGATGGGTTAACCAGGCTAAGGATTCGTGGATTCCAGAAGCTACTTTTTTTGTCAGATGGATCCGGTCTTTTACAATGAGTATATAGTGCGAGAGAATTTGGGGTCAAATTCTTCTTAGCGGGGGAGAGTTGATAGATCGTGGGTTGTCTACGTAGGCCGTGTTTACTACGCACGTCACACACAGGCGTAGGAACTGTCTTTTCTTTTGTTTTGTTTACTTAAGTCAGGGGATCATCTCCAATAAGGGGTAGTTGTGATATTTTGTGAGAGAGAGATTATTGAGATTTGTGAGTTTTGGGGAAAACTTATAAAACCCTAGATAGAGAGAGAGGTCAAATTAATCTAATTTACGAGCTTCCGCACTATTGTTTTTATTATAACACTTCAAAGGTACTATGAATTATTAAGAATATTATCAGATTCTGTTTCTTAAAGTTACAAGTATAGAGTTGCTCTCCAAGTTATTAAAATAGTATTTTAATTTATAAAAATATAATACGTTACTGAAAAAATTTGCACATATTTTAGAAAATTTACCTTCTAGTTGTTTTATTTGCTGCATATTATGGAGAAACTTAAGTCTTTGAGTATGCAGAGGTATCAAAAACTACCTTAGAACAACTGTATATCAAAATAACTTACAAACATGGAGTGTTAAGAAGGGCCAAAATCCAACCTTCAAGAAGTGAACAGCCAATTCAGCCTGAAACCCATCACCCATCTGAACAAGTGCATGATCTGGTTTGTTGTGGAGAATTTTGATCCTCGCGATGTTGCCATAAATTGAGAACAGATTAAAGATCTTATCCTCATCAATTTTCTGAGAAGGTAGAAGAGCAAAAGTATTAGGCCACGAGGTTCAAAAATGAGGACACAAATAGAAATCATGGGCAAAGATATGGCTTACATCTGTGTTTAGATTAGAGACCAGGACTGTACACCTCTCGTTAGTGCCGCTTATCCCTGGTGGCAAACCTCCTACAAATGCAGCTGCAATGGCTGCAGCATTGTTCATCTAGAGAACAGAAACAACACATTATCACACATAAATTTGAGTTCCAACTAACGTCCAGGCTGTTAACGTATAAATTAGATGGAAACTTTTGTTATAAAGTAGTGACATATCAATATATTATTGCATGCAAGAAAAAATTGAACTAGTGTGGCTAGCTTTCACACTGCCAATATTGCCCCCTATCCCCCTACTTCGTCCAACGCATGGAGTTGTGGGATATTGTTTATCCACAAAAGCCTAGGTGCTACGTGGAATTACATTAGTGCAAGCTTACATGTAAATCTCATTCAATAAGGGACCTACCGATATGAGATTACGTTTTTAATACATATCTAATTCATAATAATTTGTAGATAGATGGAAAAGGGTACAAAACAGAAGATACGAAGAAGAGAAAAACGAAAAAACCAAGGCCACTTCAAAAGAGAAAACAACAAAAAGGAACCCCTCCCGAAAACATTAAATCGCTTACCTCCCAAAATAACTTCCTTCAACGATTCTAACCACAAGAGAACCAAATAACATATCCCACATGTCCATAGCCCACTAATCCACCAAAATATATGCCATTTATCATTACAATGACATCCTCCCTCTTTTTTCTCCGTTTCTACAATCTTTCTTGTGTTCCAATCCATCCAAATGGCCCGTGTAACTGCAAAGCGGAGGAACCACTAGAATACCTTTCCATTTACCTTAGCCCGGTAAGTTTGTTAATCTCCAATTTAATAGCACCCCCTTAACATTGCTAGAATGTGATCAAAGTCAAACTAAACCGGTTTCATTAAGAAAGTAAGTCCACCTGAGAACCTGAGAGAAAGAGCCGCGGATGAGACAGTGGTCTTCAAATTTTTCGTCCCTTTTACACATGGAATAATAGCTAAAAGCCAAACCATAGCAACGAGTCGCCCTCGGCTCTTAATACCATTTATAGCGCCCCACTCCCAACCCTGAAATATTGTCCTCACCTTAAATCCTTAAACACATAGAGTCACAGGGTTTTGCTTGTGGCCTTGGTGTTGAGTAAGAATGCAAGCTTCCTTATGAATCTTGGTTGTGACGGAATCTAACCAATGTAAGATTATCACATTAAGCTGAAAAGCGAGAACGCCTTAAGTTTATTTTTTCAGGTCTGAGATTTGTGTTAGAAAAAGAGAGGTCACGAGAAGCGAGAAACCGGCTGTTGACAGTAAAAAAATGTAATGGCAGAAGTCATTGGTACATCATATGTATGTCGTAAATCTTGCCAACAACAACTTGGGTCCGATAAGTGGAATATGTGGCATAAGGATTAGGCCAACCCTCAGTTAAGTATGTCCCACTCCCCACATGGAGAATGGAAATGTCCTGCCAGAGTTTAACCGGCTAACTTAATCAATGGAAAGTGGTGTTCCAAAGATTAAGATCCACAATTATGTTTCTAAACCATACTACAAGACAATCAATATCATTTTTGGTATTGGTCAAATAGAGAGGTTTACAGAAAACAGCCACATATACATATCACACACAAAAATCATTCGTTAAATAACAACGAATACGCTTATACCAAACTACTGGCTTAGAACAAGATGACCTGATTAGAAGTCAGGAATTGGAAGAGAACCCACCTGCGGAGAAGCAACTGCAGAATAAAAGATATGACATGTACATCAGCAAGTGGTTAACCCAGTAATAAGAGCATCATCTAGTAGGCTAAAATTGAGTTTTATCATTTGAAAACCAAGAACCAAATTGATAGGATAAAACGGTAAAAAGATCTCTAACCCTAAATTTTGAAAAATCGAAAGCCTATGAATCATGTCCGTTACACTGAAGCTAGAACCAGCAACAGGCAAAATTCAGTGAAAATCAGAAAGAAGCCGGCATATAGGGTAGGAAGGATACACTTTGGTCCGCCAATTTATCTTTTTGGTCAAATATGATATTTTAACCATTCAACTTCATCCATTGCGTAAATTATTACATATGTCAACGTTACAAACAATTTTAGCCTACGGGTTCCCATACAAATAGAGATGCTCTAAATAAACAGGATTGCAGGAAGGAAAGGAATAATACACACCTCCTCTAGCTCCAAGGGGTTGCATATACAAGTTCCCAGTATCAGCATAACCAAGCTTGAAAGAAAGAAAAAAAAAGTGTTAACAGACCAATCTCAGATGAAGTTGTGTACTCATATGAGAAGAAGTAAAGAAATGACCCGAAGTAAAGCCAACATTAAGACTTCAAAGATAAGTTGTATGGAAGGGAAACAGAAAATAAGGGAGCTTACTTGCGATGATCTTCCTTTAGGTTCAGGCGGCAAATCCGGGTTCGTGAAGTCCCTAAACATAGAAATAAGGCTACTAAGAAGCAATAAATAATAAAGAAAATGTGTTTACGTATTATATAATGAGATTCAACAAAGACTCCATAAAACATATTACGTCCCTTAAGATGGAAGATATCAAACAATGGAAACCTAGAAAAGAGACAAGACTGGGCAAAACCACATGAGCCCCATTTGGGCTATATTAGGCCTTAAATTCTTGGGTTTGGCCAACCGATTAAATTTTAGGATCTTCATTTTTCTATTTTAGTTATGGGAGAGCTTCCGTGGACAGTCATCTAGACATTTATTTATTACGAACACATGAAGAGGTTTTAAGAGCTTTGCTTTTTATGGAATCACCCTCACAAAAGAACAAGTTGTTTCGACATTTTTATCAACATTAAAAAGAAGCTTGAAGTACACATTGTTCCGATTTGTAGTTGTCCATTTTATCTAAATTTTGAAATTATACTTTATGATGTACGACTGTTGGAATGTCTAAATTTACAAGTATGATCTCAATCATAAAGAGATCAAATCCATAAGGACTAACATTCTCGAATCATCTTAAATGGGCCCTATTATGTGAGTGTCTAGATGAGTGTCCCAAAAAGGAGTGTCATCTCTTTCAAAATTTCATCACTTAGAGTTTTAGGAAACTACAAGTTTGGATTTATAGAAACTTTTTTTTCCGATAATAACACTACAAAATCTTTAATACAAAAGCATTGATACTTATGAATAAAATTGAAGATAATTAATACAAAGCTTTAAATTCATGGGGAATGCTAGCGAAATAACCCTGGAAAGTCCGTTTTGATTATTGGTGTTTCCAAGTTCATCTTTTTGTTCTGTAAGATATTTAGTTTTATGTGTTTTCTCTGTCACTAGGAATCACTATGAAGATTTAGTTAAGATGAGAGAAAATAAATCTTATATCATATGATGGAGAAATCACAGAAGAGAAAACAAAAATAAAACTATCAAACTGTCATAAGATATTATTATATTAAATAACTCCCCTAGATTGCACCCTCACAGATAGATACTCAAAACTTCAGCCTTTTATCAATCTTCATAATAGTAATCATCAATCATTAAGTCCATAGTCATAATCTCAAACTTTATTTATAGAGAAAGAGTTCCTAAACTACCTGAATAACTAGATCTCCAAAAATTCCTAGTCTTTCATTTAAAGAAAAACCTCAAATATTCTAAGTCCACACACAGATCCATTCGCCTACAGTGATCTTGTTTTAGTATTTCTCCCGCATGGTTTCGTCTTAAACTTGTTAGCTGTTGAAAAAGTTATAAAACCCACAAGACTTCGTTTTGGTAGGTCGCTCATTGGAATTTTACTATGAATAAGAAAACTTTGAGAGATACGGCCATAAATCCATAGGTTGAATCTTCCACCTTCGAATTAGGAGGTTAAATCTAGTTCCTAAATAAATAAATATAAAGATGAATCTCAAGAAACTGCCATCTTGAAAATAACACCAATCCAAGTTGTCATTGTTTGATCCCATACCCCCATTTTTTCAAAGAAAAACAACTATCCTGGACGCCTGAAATAGTTACAACATGGTTGGGTACGAATTGATGCCGGTTTGAGAAGGTGGGTACTTTTCTATGCTTGGTCATGGAATAGGTTTGGATGGTGGAGGAAAAGTAAGAATTTGTTTTGTTGGGGCACTTGAGATAAAGACGTAAGGTGGTGGTGGTGGTGGTCTTGGCAGTGATAGTGAATAGGTTAGGGCCAAGGTTTATGAGCAGGAACTTCACCCAGTTTTAAGTAAAATAGGAAATATTGCCTTGCAACTTTTGCGGATGAAAACTGAAGCCCTGATACCAAACTTGGCATTTGACAGGAGTAGACAAACCCTAGTCATATCATGGAAAAATTGTAGAAGATAAAAAGAACTATACCAACATATAAAAGAACTGCCACAAAAAAGTTATACAGTATCCTTCCCAAAGAGATAACTAAAACTCAAGCATTCCACCAATCTTCTTCAATTTTATTAATCATAATCATAAAGCATTAAGTTCAAACTCAGACTTAGGAGCTATTTGGAAACCTTCGAAAGAGGTTTAGTTCAATTCAGAACCACCTAAAACTTAAAGGTGTTGTTTGGCACTGGGACCCACAAATATAAGTTTAGGTTGTACGAATCTTCGTCTATTTAATAATAAAATTGGCTTAATTGGCTTTCTTTGCTACAACTTGGAGACGTTTCCACTTGGAACTAGTTTCCACTTAAATAAAAACACGAGATGAATATACATCTTCTCTCTACCTTCTCCCTAAACTCCTCCCTCTAAACTCTGATTCTATCTCTCTCAAATTAACTCTCTATATGTATAAACTCCTATTGTCCCTTCTCTCTCTACTTTCTCTCTCTAAACTTCTTCCTTTTCTCTTCACTATCTCTTTTAATGGAAGGCTTTATTGTTGTAATGCCCTGAGAAATTTTGTTAATTTTTATGTTTTTCTTTATTTTCAATTGCAAGAAACATATGTGGTCGTATGTTGGTCGGGAGCTATCTTACTAAGTAACATTGGTCGCAGAGAACCCCTCCTTAAGAATTTAGTTATCTTAGGAGTTGTGAGTTGTGATGCTCAAACTCACTGGTGGTACACGTGGCATGTTTCTCTTCCATCTTTAAACCCTAGCCTTTTCCACTTATAAAAAAAATCAAGAGGTGACACAAGAGAAACCCTAATATCTACAACCTACTAGAGAGAAAGTGGGTTCTCATAATATATATATATAGAGAGAGAGAGAGAGAGTTTAATGATTCAAATACCTAGTATGATCTTTGAGAAACCCAATAGAAGAGAGAACATCCAGTCCAAGAGAGTTGCTTAATGAAGAGGTCAAGGAGATAACAGGAATGTTAAGAAGATCGAAGGGGACATCATTTACTGACATGAAGGTGTGTGCATCACTTACTTGATTCATCATCATAAGGTGCTTCCTTAATTAAACATAAAATAGGTGATTTACTTTGGAGGCTTTAATATTAGGGTGCTTGGGTAGTTGGGTGTTGAAGCTTGACGTTTGCTTCATGGGTTGCTTCCTGGTAGTTAATACTTAGATTATATAAGAAAAATTGGCTTGGCTGATGTCAGAGGGGTCTCCATGTTCCATTGAGGTGCTTACTATTAAGCTTTGCTCAAGTGGGAACGAGAGTCAGAGCATTGGTAGCTACTCGTCGCTATACAATGGTGCCTTCTTGCCATTCGACAAAGAGGGAATCTGGAGTTCTTCGCGTGCTGATCAAAGAATGGGTAGACGAGTTACATGGTGTTCCTTCGTCTTATGTTTCGACTTTCCATATAAAGGCAAGTGCATTGATCCTTAAACCTAAATAATAAGTAGATTTGTTGCATGATAACTTCTAGTATAAATTGAACCCTTAATGTGATGACATTTAGTAATGGAGCTTTATTGCTAGATTCTAGTTGTACAATGATGATTGAGTAGACCTATATCAGTTAAACAACACACCAAGCTAATGAGCCATTGTAATTAATCTAGAGATGAGATCAGTAATGGTATTCCACTTATATTTTCTTTATGTAAATCAATTAATTGTTAATCTTGGGTTTAGGGGTACTTCTATGAGACTAATATTAAACTAAGTACACCTATAGGTATTCCATACCAACCAGGAGTTAAGGTGAGTTAAGGTCTATAGGTTATTTTTGGGGTTAGAGAATAGACATAGCTAGTTCGAAAAGCTTTGTAAGCGATGATTATTTAACGATGTATAGAACACAAGAGTTTTGGTGTAGTGTTTTGTTTTGTGTATTAATTGAATAATGAACCCAAGCGACTCGGTTTAGCGTTTTGTTATGTCTGTGGAATATTACCTTGGATACTTTGCATATAATTCTATCACAAGATCTACACCATTAGGAGTATTTTGATGCGCTTAGTCTATGCATACATGTGAAAAATTTTATAAAGTTGTAGTTAGTCATTCATTGGCTTATACTTGAATGGAAGGACAGAGAGACTTGTACAAGTTATACAAGGCACTTGAGTTGTATAAGACTATAATAGTAATAAGCTATATTTACGAAGCCTTGTGTCAAGTAGAGCGACTTGACTATTTCTTCGTTCCAAAGAGTTTTACACGCTAGAGGTAGTAGCGTACTTAATTATATTATTAAGATTAGTACTAAGAGTTGAGATCTCGTGCACGATGACTATAAGTTAATGTACTATCTATAATTCATTTCGGTCAGGTCTAGTAGTCAACCTTTAACATTTCCATGGGTACAAATCCCTAAGAGATTATTAGTCAGGTCACAAGAATTAGCAGATTTTATGGCATCTCCATGGGTTAGTCCCTAAAAGATATTGGTCAGGTCGAAGAGTTACATCACAGGCATCTCCGTGGGTACTAAACCCTAAAAGAAAAACATTCAGAGAGGACTGGATTATTCTTCCGAGCAGAGGACGGAAGTGAATCGCTAAGAGCCTACTAGGTACATGATACTTGGGGCATCAACCCACTATGAATATTACAAGTTATTAACAACATTGAGATTCAACCTTGTTATTTTACATTAGTTAGTAGAATATTTAAGCATTAAATAAGATGATATATCAGAGAATTATTGATACTTGGGTACTTGGAGTTTGCTATTAATGCATCCCTATCTAGGGGAGGAGTCAGGATTTCATGTCTGTGGGGGGGGGGGGGAAGGTAAAGATTGTCAGGTAAACATTCTGAAAAAAATTGTCATTTAACGGTATTTTAAGCTTAAAAATTAATCAAATATAACATTATATTTGACTAGCCAATTATATGGATTCACTTCTCCTCTCATCAAAAAAATCAAAGCTTTTTACGGCAATGACATGATCAGCTTAAGGTGAAAAAATTATCATAATCAAATATAACACTATATTTGACTAGCAAATTATATGGATTCACTTCTCCTCTCGTCAAAAAATTAAAGCTTTTTACGGCAATGACATGATCAGCTTAAGGTGAAAAAATTATCAAAATAAGGTTCTTATTTGATGACATCAAGAATTGAACCTTAGACTCTTGGATTAGGAGCTCCTCACCTTACCAGTTGAGCTAACTTTCCTTGATGTCATTAAGACAGAAAAATTAACATATTTTAAATAATAAAAAAATTATATACCTATATAGGTATCTTTTAACAAAATTCTTGGGGGGGGGGCTAAATCTGCCCATGTCTCTATCTATTATTATTTACTTTGAGGATCATTGTACTTGCTTAGAAGTGGCTTGTAAACGCCTTGCGCGATACTATTTTTCAGGGACATATTGTTAACTGTATGTTTGTATGTTCAGGTCCACTAGAGGAGTAGTACCTGAGAGGATGCCAGTAAGACGTTCATGTAGTTGATTTACTTTTGTTCTTGTGATACTCAATTTTGCTTCGTTGTTGTAATCATGTCAATGACGAGTTAGTAAGAGTTGTTGATTAAACCGTTATTTCAATTATGTCTTTTCCGTTGCGTTATCTTGTGTAGATGTAGTATCCTTCAATTTCATTATTATGCTACATCATTTGGGGACCATCCTTGGGGATGCGCGACCTAGTCACTGCCTCGGGATATGTATTCTGACAAGTCTTGGAATATAGATTTTGGGGCGTGACAATTGTTCCCAGGTAAAGATTGTCAGAAAAAAGGGCAATTGATAATTCATGAAAAAACCTTTCAGAATTTTCAAACATGTATCTCGTGCCGAGTTGTCCATACGTGTCTATACATGAAAAGGCCAATGTAGAGAGAATACTCAATTGCAATTGTTTTAATAGATTTAATTGCAGTTAGAGTTGGTGTGTAAATGTTATTAGCAGGAGTTGGGGGTGATTGTGATTGTGATTGGGGTTATTTTTGGGTCCATGTCACTTCGTTAGGGACTCCACGGAATGAAGGTTGATCTAGGTTTTAAGAAAGGTTGTAATACGCAAAACATAGAGAATACTCAACGCCGCGGTGAGGGGGTAAAAGGAATCACCGCGAACAATAATACCTTTAACTTGTCCATATAACCCACATCATCTATACTTCTCTTGAAAAATATAAATAAAGATTCCCAAGGTCTAGAAAACTCCCCAAAATCTTCTTAAGACAATCGGAATCTAATGGGTAGGACATACACTATAATTATATCCCTTAAAATTAATCCCAAATTGGGCTGATGTGTCTTAGTCGTCTTATCTTTTTGTTTTAGATTTCCAATTATGGATGTCTTGTATCACCATGCAAAGTTGTGAGAATCTTTGATAGAACGCCATTACTTAAGTTGTAATGCACTTCAGATATTGTCTAATAATATATTCTACAAGTTCACTCGAATCACTCCACCAATAATTAATGAAGAAGCATTACTTACATGTGATCAATATTTGGGACTTAACTCATTATAAATAATAACATATTTGGCATTAATTTCTAGTTAATATTTGTCATCAATTCTGCCTAAATATATGGTTCTTGAATTTGTGAGTCACAAAGTAAATATGATATATAGAGGTCAAAGTTATGCAAGCATTTGAGTGTTAGAAATGCATGCGTGCAAGAAAAAATTATCTCATGATAACTTTATTTGTATGCAATGTCCATGGACCACGTCTAAGTTCGAAGTTCGAATGCACAATGATAAAACAAATTTATAGATAGATATGACACTCAAAAAATAACTACGAAAGCAGTACTGCAGAAAGATAATGCAAATAATGTACAAGAACTACAGACACACCTTGAGCGCTCATTATTGTAGTTCACTTGTAACTCATTGAGGCTGAAAGTATGTAAAGAGAGAATAGGACATAAGTTTCACTATCAAAAAAGGCAACATATAATAAGAAATTAGATGGCTCAAAAGGCATAAAAGAATACTTCGAGTACTGAATGTTCAACGTACAGCAACCATCATAGATATTACGTCCCTGAAGTAACTCGATTAAGTGTAAGAAAGTTAAATAAACTGTTAAGATCAGACCATCATAATGTCAAATTAACTCATTTAGTAAAGAAGGATATTTCATACTTGAAGAGCATTTCTTGCTGCAACAGCACTTGGGCATGATTGGTACTGTACAAGAGCTTGAAAACCTACAAAATATGAAAATAGAAAGAAATCATAAAGGGCAAGTGACTGGGATCTTTCCACAAATAAATAAATATGAGAGGCTCATGCACATTGCAAAGTGAACCATTTCATTAATCGTCCCACTAAAAACCATAATTAGGACAAGAACCTAAATTTACAGAGAGTTAGATTTCATGTGATTTTTTCACCTAAAAGAATGCAAAAGGCATACAAGATAAAAGAAAGAGAAAGAATGAGATAGAATATAGAAGACTTGAAAAATCTGACCAGCGGACTTCTGAAATGTGACGATCTTCTCCACAACCCCATGAGAAGAAAACACTTGATGCAGCACATCCACTGTTATAGGATAGAGCAGCTGATGAATTGTAACTAAGAGCACTCGGTTAGGCTCTGTATCCTGAAAGTGTCCCGACAGCAGACCAGCAGAGACAAGAAAGAAAGAGATAGAGAAGAATGAATAGAGGGAGAAGAATCAATAGAGACAAGAAGAATTAACTACAGGAAAATCAAGTATTTCAGCGTAGGTTAACATATAAACGAAAAATTAAGCATTTTGAGTTCCAAAAGAAGAAGAAAATCGTATAAACCTACCAAGTCCAGCTAGCGACTTATAAGATTAAAATGGTTTACTCAAGTATAATTATATCTTAAGACTGTCAGGTGGGTGAATCACGAAGAGACTATTTAGCTCTCAATTGTATCACGTAGCTAAATAAACAGCATTAAAATACAACAAGGTGAGTTATTAATCAAGAGACAACTGGGGTCTTAAATTACATGTATTATGTAAAAAGAGAATGCTTCTACTATATTAGACTATATAAACGAATAGATACAGTGGGATCCACGCTGAAGAGCATTTAGTCAGGGGAATCACTAGGAACTGCCAGCTAATCCATGTTTAATTTTATAAGGAACTAGTGTATGACTGTGGCGAGCCAGAGTGTACATATTTCCGCATCATATGTATGTGCCTTCAGCAGTACTATAAAGTCACGGACTTAACACTCTTACGCCTTCTTTTTTTTACCTAATCGTACGCCATACTTGCTAACTTAACACCCTAGATTTGTTAGCTTACCTGTGCCTAGGGCATAGAATTACCTCAAAATAAAACATGCATAAACGATAGTATGAATCACATTCATCTAAAACACAGAAGCTTTGAACAAAGATGAGCCTAACTTCAAAAACAAGTTTGGGGCGCTCTCCATTCTCCACTACAACCCCCATGGCCCCATCATATTCATTGAAGAAGCTAAGTATGACCTAAAAGACAGTCTGAGGTCAATTCAACAACAACCCACTGTACTTAGTGACAACCTTAACAGCCAAATAAATAGCATACTAAATGATTCTTCATTTCCAGACAATCATAAGAGAAAGATTATGTAATGATCCCATTGCTAGAACTTGATCCCACTAGTTCAAGGAATGCTAACCAAGGATTTCTGTACATAGGCCAAAAGGAGATCCACTTCAAAAAACACTACGAGAACTTCTCTTCGCTACTGGCTCAACCCAGTTAGGTAGCCTAGTCAGACCTAGGCAAACAGCAGAGCAGAACGATGGCTAGAGTTTCTGCCCCAGTGGGCTGTTAGGAGTTTGAAAATATATGAAATCAATATGAAATGGGGATGGGTGAGCAGTAGCCTTATAGCTCTTCTGCCTTTCATAAGACTGCTTTGGTAGCGACACGCTATTAGCCTGGCCAGACCTTTTGGACTAAACAACCCAAATGTTTAGGGTGTATTCCATTAAGTATAGATGATTCAAACTTATCATGACTGCTCATCTACAGGTTTTTTGCACGACAAATGTTCTTTTCCACTTGATTTTATTTGCTACAAACATAGACCTCCTTCGTTTATATAGTAGATAGATGTTATCAATACAAGGTAGGAAGCGGTCTACAACTATGTAGTATAAATCTCAAGGGAAAAAGAACGGAAAGAATGGTAATGTGTGGTTGAGATTGGCTTTTCCATCTTGGACTGGTCGGTAAATAAATACATATTCCAGCCTCATATATAGTAAATATAAGCTGGAATATATAAGTATCAATAGGCCCATATGATACACATATACATAAGCTGGAAGTCATAATTTGATTAGATATGTCTGTCTTACGTATCTGTTATCTAATTACCAACTTTATTATCACTTTATTAACATATTTATATAATAAATCTCCTTATACATAACAGGATAGTCTGCATTTAAGTAAGAACAACCGAGGAACGCATGTAGTTTGATCCATTTGAATGGCAAAATACCGTAAATGGAAGGAGGAGATGTTTACTCCATTCAACAATGGGGAAACAAAAACTAGATAGTGTTTAGTCAATCAATACCATATATTACGGGTACTTTAAACTTTGATCCACAAAAAAAACATATATGCACATGAGAGAGGACTTAAACTGATTTGGTAGTTTATTAGAATTTTATTTTTTGAACTAAAAATAGGGTCCAAGGCTCGCCAACTATTAAAGATAATGCCTAAAGCCCGTCCGTCGACTATAATATGTGCCGAGACACTGGAGTACACTAGTGCAACAAAAATATATCAATATACGACATATTGTGGCTATATCATCAGCCAATACTTTTGAAGCTTCCACAGTTTTTGAACTTATGTAAAACCATATTTATTGATCAAAATATTGGTTGACTGAGATATGATATAGGATAGATATATTAATATTCAATAAACTGAAGTACTAGTTGACTATTGCATCTGTTACCACACAAATTTTTACACGTTCCAAACCTAAAGATATTTAGAGTCATCCACGAGGATCTAACTACCAACCTGGTCCCCTCCATTCCTGCCTGAAGGATTCTGCTCCATTGTTGTTAGTTCTTGGTGCGAAGAAAACTGGATATAAACGTTTCTCCCCCTAAAAATACCATCACAAATTTAATCATTGATTATTGATAATTAGGAAGAATACAACTAGTTGAGAATGTCAAAGATAAATCCCCTGATAATATGCAAGCCTGCAACTAATCATAAGTGTGCAAACACTTTTACGACAGAGAGCGTTGCATAGACCATAAAACCAAAATATAAATAACCAAAGTACCTGATGCTGGGCTGAACATTGGCATAATATTGTAATGCATTGACAGCGGATGCAACATCATGCATCTGCAGAAGAGCCTACACAACACAACAAGGACAGAACAACATGAAAATGTGGTGTAATGACCCATAGCAATGAGTTATTCAGATTTGTCCATACCCACAACCTTTATTTGTTCAAGAGATTCATAAGCCATATTAAGTTACTAACTACAAAAACAAAAACAGCTATTTTGCATAATGCCATAAAGGAATACCTGATTTTTGGCGCGTAGCATCACAAGCTTAGTGACAACACCAAAAGGCTGGACAAGCTGTAGCAGATCATTCTGAAGACAATACAATTGAGTTTGGTTTGTCAGAATATCATGTGTATGTATGTGTATGCATGCAAGTAGAGAAGATACTTTGACACATCTTTAATTGAACATGTTAAACACAATTTATTGGGCATGATTAGAGAAATTCTTTCTTTTTCCTTATGGTTATAATCTCAAAACCATTAAGATCATCCTCGTAAATTATTAGGTCATTCCAACATGTATAGATTTTAGTTTAAGATGAAATGAACAACGAAAAAGGGTTATATCTTTTGTATTTGAAATATGTTATTTTTACGTTGATAGAAATATTTACACCGGCTTGTTTGTATTTTGGGGATGACCTTAGGGTGCAAAAATGCTTGCCACATAAACAGAGAGATGTAACTAAGAAAACAAAAATAAGAAGAAAAAAAAAATACTGATACCTCAGCTATTTCTTGCCCCACATTGCGAACATGAATGACTTTGGAAGGCTCTGACATCTGAATATACGCCTGATATGATCACAAGCATTGGTTACTAGGATTTGAAAAATCTCATAAAATGATAACCAATGCATTCCAATTAACACTGAACATAGTTCTTTACAATATCTTGTTATTAAAGGTGTAACCGGTATTTAGAAACCAATATTATGTTAACCATGCTTATAAAAATAAAAGTAATCTCTATATGGTTGAGATTCATCCTAAGCTTATAGTTCCAGTACATCCCATTCTTGTGAGATATAATCAAATCTGCAACTGCCCTAAGTATAAATCTACCAATGAAATGAAACTTGTGGGAAAATCCTCCGTAAGGTGAAGTCCCCAAGTCAAGTTTCTTCTCAAATCTTGACTCGACCTCAAGTGGAAACCTTAGCCAAAACCACTCTCAAATCCCGGTCTACTTCTCCAAACACTGCACATGCACACCTCCAACCACCTTGCCCCTCCACATATTTTGCTACGATGATGGTCCTTAAGAAATTACCAATCTCTTCACCGAACCTTCAAAGTTGTGTCCAAACGTCAAGTGACTTCTCAAAGTTTGAAACTCACCACTCCCGACCTCAAGTAGGACACTTGGTCTAACCTCCTCCCTAATCCCTGTGATACCTCTCCAAACAATGCAAACATACACTTCCAACAACTCCCTCCCTCGCGTATTTCGTTACAATAATGTTCCTAAACAACTTGCAAATCTATTCACCTAACTTTCAGAGCTACTTACTGAAGCTTTTTTATGTTTCCCTAGTACAAGCTCGCGTACTTATATAAGCAGTTGCAAAATTATGATATTACTTGACAAGCATATAGAGAGAGAAAGAGAAGAAGGGAAAGGGGCTTAAAATTCAAGAATTACTCTTCCAACATTCAGTGTGCGCAGTGTACGACCTTCAAAACACATATTATAGATAGTTTTTTAGAACACAATGATATAAAGAAGGTTGCATTCGTGATACCACCGGAATATCGAAGATAGCTTCAGTCTACCAGCGCGAGGCCTAGGGTAAAATTTAGATTTGTGGGGAGGGCAGAGAAAGAAAACTTAAAGAATAACAGAAAATGTTCCTAAAATCTCAATTTACCCAAAACCCCTCTTTGCATTCCCTTTGTACTCTTCCTATTTCTACGTGGTCACTCACTCGGCTATCAAAAAACTGAAATTACAAATTCTAACAGAACTGGGCTATCATCGACGCATTAATCGAACCGAGCTCAAATGATCGAGCAATAAATAAAAATATAAGCTTTTCACTCAACCCTTTATGAAGTATACAATTACTCTAAATTAATAAACCAAAACGAAAAATAGTATACCTTCAACTCTACAAATCAAATAAAGTTCCGATTTTGGTGATCAAGAATTACGAAATTGCAATCAAAATACGCAAATTTTATGTAATTGGTGTAATTGAGCATAAGGAACAGAGTGATGAAATCAAAATTAGGTTTACTAAGATCAAAATTAGATTTACCTGAGAGATGAAGAAGAGGGAGAATAAACTAGATAGAGAGATTGCACATAGGTAGTTAATGGCGGATTTGATCGAGCTCCAGTATAAAGAAAAGAGACGCGATCAGATAATTCTCATGCCCTACTAATCAGATTAACAGATAATCACGTGATTTTCACGTGTTGGTACATTATCTATTGCTATGTGGATCTGATCCGCACTGTTTGTGGCACTGGCAACGGTGTTTGCATCCAACAACAACGTTTGCCATATGATACTAGGATACGTTATCATGTCGGTAAGCGGCAGTAGCTGCCTTATTGGTAGTTGTTTGTGTACATTGTAGGACGTTCTAATTAGTTGTTACGAGGAAGAGTATCGAGAGGTCTGGGATAACAATGTGACAAAGACTATCATAGTTAATGGCAAATGGTGGTTAGTGTTCCATCGAACGCATATCCCAAAGATGTTGAATCGCATCGAAGAAAATGAGGGAAGTAAGGAAGAAGACAAAATGAACAGGGAAAACTAAGATGCATGAGAGAAAGATGATAAATATCGATATAAATATAAACACGTAAATTTATTAATGTCGGCATCTTATGGTGTTTAACATCTTAAGAGCAATAGTTACACATGTTATTGCAGACAATCATTAAAAACGTTAGACAAAATGGCAGCGTTGGAAGCGCTAATTTAAAATAGGGAAAAAAAAATATTGCAAGTGCTCATATACTACACGTGTAGTCAATTAACTCGGTTAAAAGTGCAACAAAAGCCAAACTCAACAAAACTAGCGTCCCGATTGGTATATTTTACATATTAATTGATAGAGGCTATTAAGTTTTGTGAAGTGAAATGCTCAGAGGATGACATTATTAAGTCCACTAATATCATTATTGTAGATTTAGTCAAATGAATTACATTTGAAATAACTTGATTTGAGCCCCTATCTACCTTGATGACATACGAGACTTGAATAGAAAAAGTGTGGGGGTTGGAGGATAAAAATAGTGTTTGAGAAGAAAATAATGAAAAGTAGGAACTTGAAATTTAAATATTGCCTCGTTCGTACACTTTTTAACCCTGTATTTCTAAGTGTTGCTTCAAATTGCTTTTTCAATATAGACACTTATAATATTTTGTCATGTGTGGCATTTTCAATCTCATTTATACTATAGCGCAGTGCGAAAATGTTTAGCGATACTCACGATACTCAGTTAAACCACTCTGTCTAATACACACAAGTAGGCTTAAAAACATATCGTTGGAATTAATTAGACAGTATCACCTAATCTCTATCAGTGACAGAATATGAGAAGCGGCAATCTCACGTAACAAAGAAACAACTGTAGAATACGAAGAAACAAAATGTGAGATATGATAGAGCTGTAGATCACACATTATTTCAGAAAATATTCTGATATGCCTGAAAATACTGTCACAAGAACAACTAGCTTCTCCCTAAGATACAATGAGCACAGAGTCTACAAGTGTGATGGTATTGCTCCTACTGTAGTGTAACATGACATATTCAATCTCAATAAGAAACTAAAGTAGATAAAAGGAAACTCACTGAGAGGGAGCGAAAACTATTTATTTTTTATGATAAAATAGTGGGATGTCAATCCTCTTTTATAAATACAAAATAGTAACGATAATAATTAGCAAGAAAATAGATGTTGAGACTATGATGTGGGTATTCTCTCACCCATATTTTTATTGTTGTTGTTAAAGATGTTATTATCTAATTAAACAAAGTATTTATCGTCCTAGATATTCTTGGCAAGAAAGGTAAATAATTTTTTTATCCTTACTTCAATCAAATTACAATTAAAAATGAGGCTTCAAAGTGTTTGTTTGGCAAAAGGCGATGTAATTGAACGGTGTTTTCGACAAAAAACAAAAAAATAGGCAAAATTTGGTTTGTTTTCCTTTGTGCATGTCTTGATTTGTCTTTTTGCAAGGCTTTTGTGAGGTTTGATCATTATTTGATTCTTTGATTGTGTGTCTTTGGGTTGGTTAGGGTTTGAATACCTATTGCTGAGTTTTTGAAGCTTGTTCTTTAGTGAGTGGATATGAGGGTTGGGGGTATTCAGGGTGGAGTGTTTGATTCATCTTATGTTAGGGTCTTTTGGTCTTAATTAATGTTATTGGGTTTTTTAATTTATCGATTTCTTAATCCTTTTTACTAATCTTCTTTAAAGGGCTCTTATTGCATGCAGGTTGCATATTATTTTCTGATGGCATCACATGCTCGAGGTTCTTATCAAGTACTCTTCTCGATTTAGGGTGGGAGATTGTATCTTTTTATTGTGAATGGGAAACCACCCTGGCATACCACCTTAGATTACCAAATTACCACACTCATAGCAATTTGGAGTAAAGATGTTTTTTGGGGTTTAAATATCTAAGTTGTTGTGCAGTTTTACTCACCATCTCAACGATTCACCTTCATTTATCTCTTATCTTATACTCAATCCTCTAAGATCCAATGTTTTATTCGCCCCCCCCCCCCCCCACACACACATACAATTGGTTCTTTTGGTTTTCTCTGTTAAGTCCACTTCGCTTCTCTGTCTACTCGCAGGAGATCGGGTTTCTTCATCTGTGAAAACAATGGTCAGAAAGTTGAAAAGATTTATGATGAAGAGAGTCATGAGGATGAGTTGCATGCAAAACTTTCAATGGACTTTGATGATGATGATGATGATGATGATGATGACATAGTGGATATTAGGCATAATCCAACTGATTTAGAGGTTAACAAGTGGAAATAGCTAATCTATATTTGGGTTTACACAGTGAAAAGTATTGAACTAGATGCGATGATGGAATCCTTGCAAAAGATATGGGAACTGCACCATGCCCCTCAAGTATCTTTCAAAGGGAGAAACACATTTGAAGTGATCTTGGATTCTCCAGCGAATGTGAAGTACGTGATGATCTGCATGCCATGGTCGTATCGAGGTCAAATGTCGTTAACCAAAAAAATAGTTTCTTGGAGTCAAAGTTTTCACTCTTGATTTCCACTACATGTACTTTTGGGTACAAATTCATGAGGTTCCAACTGAACGCATAACAAAAGACGATGCTAGGCATATTGCTGCAAAGATTGGGTTTGTATTAGAGCCTGAGGATCTCCTACGTTTAAATTGTTAACAAACTAAAAAAAATCAAAGGTGTTATGTTCAAATGGAATAGAAAGGAGTTTGGAATTATTCACACACACAAATTAAACAAGCTACCCAACATCTTAGTGACATATAAGCCAACATTCTAAACCAATTTGATCTTAATAAGGAAGCTGAACTCAAACTTAAACTGCAACGACAACTGGAGGCTTAAATAGAGAGATTGTAACTCAAATTTTTTTTACCAATCTGCTAATTCTTGGGAAAAAATCAATTTATATTAACATACTTCAAATTAGTCCTGATGTTTGGGTGACTTTAAGAGAAGACATAGGCAAACACATGATAGATAATTTCAATGATCTCTTTACCTCTTATAGAATTGAAGATAACATTTTAGATACTGAAAGTATAAATCTCCTTCTCCAACCTGAAATATTTATAGAGGATAATGATTTCCTTTCTAAACCTTTGAAAGTTGAGGAAATATTTAGATTTGCTTTATTTGGGATGAACCTTTTCAAGTCCTTAGGACCTGATTATCCTACTTCTTCTAGCATTATTAGGATATTGTCAAAGAGGAAGTCATTGCTTTGGCTCAAAACTTTTTTCAAACTGGGTTTCTCCTCACCCAACTGAACCATGCTAACATTTCCCTTATTCCTAAACTTTCCTCTACTTGTAAAATTCAAGATTTCAACCCATTAGTCTATGCAATACTATTTATAAAATTAATTCAAAAATTATTGCCAATAGACTCAAAACTATTTTAGATAAAATTATTGGACCTTGTCAGAGTGCTTTCATTAAAAATAGGACTATAGGAGATAACATTGTTGTTGTTCAAGAGATTATACATATTTTAAACAAAAAGAAAGGGGACAGGGGTTGTATGGGTCGTAAGATAGATATGATCAATGAGGTTTATGATCGTATAAAATGTGACATCTTGGTTGTTTGTATGTCATTCTTAGGTTTTAACCCTACTTTCTCCAACTGGATTATGAATTGTGTTACTTCTGTGTCTTTCTCTATTAAATTTAATGGAGCTCTATTTGGGTTCTTTAAACCTAAAAGAGGTATGAGACATAGGGAGGGGGGGGGGGGGGGGGGGGGGGGGGTTCACTTTTCCCCCTAATCTGTTTCTTATTTGCTCAGAAGTTATGTATAGATTGATTAACTCCAATGAAACTAAGAACACGATACATGGGATAAGAATTTGTGTAAATGCTCATTCTGTCTCCTATCTATTTTTTGCGGATGACAACTTCATTTTTGCTAAAGCAGACATTCTTGAAGCTAGTAGGATTTTGGATATTTTACATACTTATCAAGGGTGGTTTGGTCATCCTGCGAATTTTGACAAATCTGATTTTTTTTAGCAAAAACATTCACCCTAGATTGTGTGTGGTTATCAGAAACTCCATGGGGTTTAAGAGAAATATAGAAAAATCTAAGTATTTAGGGTCTCCTCTCAAACTCACCAGATCCAAAATGAAGGATTTCCAATTCCCTAAGAGTAATGTTTATAAAATAATTGAAGGGTTGAAAATAAATGTCTCTCTTTGTGTGGGAGATCTACTCTTATTTAGAGTATGACTTCCTCGATACCTGTGTATCAAATGTCACATTTTGCTCTCCTTGTTTCCTTTTTAAAACAACTTGACTCTCTTTACTGTAATTTTTGGTGGGGGAAAAAGGAGAATGGTACTAACAAAACCCACCTTTTTAGATGGAAGAGTATTTGTAAAAAAAAGTTCGAAGGGGGTTTAGGTATAAGATTTTCTCCACAACAAAACACTTATCTACTTGCTAAATTTGTTTGGAAGTTTATTGTTGAGTCTAATCATTTTTCGCCTTAGTTGTTTATGGCTAAATACTTTATACATATTATTTTTCTTCAGTGTGACAAGAAATCATATGATTCTCAGTTCTGGAAAACTATTCTTAAGACTAGGGATGCTATCCAGTCACAACTTGCTTGAAAATTGGGGAATGGGCAAGACATTCACATTTGGAATGATTTTTGGATCCCCACACTACCTTCCTTTCAAACAATAGGAACTGGGTGTTCAACAAACGACAAACACACAAGAGGAAATCAAATGAAATCAAAACTAAAAGAAAACACTTATCTATAATCGAATTGAGGCATGCATTCAATGCATTTTCCTTAAGACAGATCCCCCCCCCCCTGCATAGGTGTTTATAGTCGTTGGACGTCTGTATCCCAAGTTACAACGATCTTATACGAGAAGATTGAAGCACTCAAAGTCTTCTCGTTTGTCAAACTATTACTACGGTTTTACTCTATAAAAAATGACTTAATCGGAGAAGAAAATAAATCATTTGAGTAAAAATCAATTGAAAAACATGATGAAGGATATGGTATTGATAGAATAGAAGATGCTTCTCAAAGGCATCCTCTTGAATGGACACACCCATTCAAGATGTCTTCTAACCACTTAATTTGGGACACGCCCCAAACCTCCATGTACTTACAAATAACAATACGGAACTACATCACCAAATATGGTTATATGATATCCATTCAAAAACCAATAAATCATAAAGATTTTTCCAACACAAATTAGTAGACCTACCCCACTGATTGGAGCTTTTAATTGGGTTAGTGAATTGACTAATTACAATACTAAAACAATGGGATAGAGATAAGCTTTCTCAATGCGTCCTGGATTTTGAAAATCAAGCTATCCTTGCTATTTCTATCCCTCCTAGTCTTCTTAAGGAAAAATTTAGGTGGAAAAAATGAGAGGAATGGCAGCTTCTTTATGAGGGTTGTTTATAGTTTCCTTACTACAAATGACAATAGAGGTGAGAGGGCTGGAGTTCATGAAGCTCATGTACAACATATTAATAAACTGACTTTGGACTATCCCTATACCTTATATGATTCAAATATTTGCTTTGAGGTTCTTTTTAACATTGTGCCAACTAAATTTAAACTTGTTAAAAACCATATTATCGCTAATAAGGAATGTCATATATGTTTAAATGTTGAAAATGATAGACTACATGTTTTGCGTAGTAGCATATTCCCCATATTCGATAAATAGAGTCAAGTCGAAGGTATCTAATCATTCGAGAATATATTGTGGTAGCATACTCCCCAGATTCGACAAGGAGAAGCTAGTAAAACCAAGTCAAAGATGCATAACCATTCGAAAAGGCCTCAAGACCACGTCTATAGATCTCGACCATCTATAGTAGCCGTTACACTCGGTCAAATAGTTGTTGCAAGAGATTCGTGAAGTTTGCCCCCTACCCATTAAAATAGGATATCAATTATTTGTAACTGCCCGTATCCATTATAAATACATGCAAAACACATGTTAAAAGGGATCCAAAACTCTATTATTTTTTACTATTTACAATCATTCTATCTTTCAGCAATTGTAATAACTATCACATATTGGATTTCATCATCAAACCCTCATTGAGGTCATAGTTTTTCTCAGGTTTTACTGAGTTTCCACGTAAAATCTAATGTGTTTTAGCTTAGAATTGCAACCTCCTTACTGAAGTATTGACGAAGTTTACTATCAGGGAAAATATGCCATTACACTTTGTTTGGGTGTGATTTTGCCTGCACCTTCTGGTTTGACTATTCTTTTGCTCTTAGAGGTAGGGATTGGGCCCCAAATACTAATATTGGCACCATTATTGGATGGTTGGTTCGCCAGTGGGCTTGTAAGTATGAATTACAAATTCATCTTGCTCATTTTTTTTATCAGTCTATCTTTTCCGTGGCAAGTTAAAAATTTAAAAGTCTTTTAAAACAAAACCTCAACTATCCCTCATTAACTTTCCCAAGTTAGTGGTCTGAATCGTTTGATTGTTCATCCTTTTGATAATGCCAAAACTAGAAGTTGTGATATGATTAACAAAGTCCATTTAAGAGGTGGCTAAAACTTTGAAAAGTGGGGATTTTATTTTAATGGCAGATGTTGCATGAGATAATATCACAAAAAAATTATTGTTAGCCTGTGTTTAAAATTGATATTATCAAAAACAAGTTAAGGAGATTAAAATTATATCAAAACACTTATCGGGATATGATCGAGTCTAGTGTATGCACACTATCTTCTTAAGACAGATTCGCCTCTGCCACAGTGTTTTGCAGGATATAATCGGCCCCTGTCTCCCAGGATACAACGATCAGTCGCAGAGAGAAGAAAATACTTTTATCTCTCTGCCAAATGAACATTGATTACGTTTGTTTTCTCTCTTGAAAATGACTCAAGAAAACTCTAAAAAAACTAATTATAATAAATGAAAAATGAAGTTGGGTTATATAGAGTATAGGTGACTCTTCACCAAGGGTCACACCTCAAGTTAATGCATTTTCAACAAAAGGTTACACCTCAAGTTAATGTTTATTCACCAAGGGTCACACCTCAAGTTAGTGCCTCTTCACCAAAGGTCGCACCTCAAGTTATGACTCTTCACCAATGGTCACACCTTAAGACACGACTCTTCACCAAGGGTCACACCTTAAGACACACCTCATGATGTGTCTGTTGGAGACAACTCAAATTACGTACATTACAACTCATAAGTAAACTCTTACTTATAATCTAGAGTTGTGTAACCTACATACCCAAAGTGGTACAAAATAAACCACTTAGATATAAACCATTCAAACTAATGATAAAACCATAAGTTTTTTTTCTTCTAACAATCCCTCACATTATAATGGTAACAGATAAACTCATACCAAACAAAAAAAGAAGAAGAGAAAAATAGGAAATGATCCTGTATCGAGAGAGGTGTCTTGTGGACTTGAACCTTCCCTAGTAAAAAACTATCGAATTTACGCTGATTAGTGAACATATGTCTTGAACTGTCAGCTTTAGTGTACACCAAGACAATAGTCTTCACATAATACATTTCCAAACGCAATCGGCTCTCACAATTGTGTTCAATTCGGCCTTGAAATTTTTTTGGATTCATGAGTGCTATTAGAAAATTTTGCCTTATACAATTCTCATGGAAGCGGCCCCACCTCACACTCACATAGTTAATTGCCTATTAAGAGTACCCTGTCGTACCCTACTTGTAAATACAAGTTATAGGAATCATTAAAAGCTTAAATAGCCTACCCTGGAAATCGCTACAAGTTGTACTGTTTACATCATGGAATGAGCAGGAGTTGAAATCTTCTTATCAATGCTTATGGTGAGTAACTCACAACCAGTTTTCCTATTGAACCTAGATCATGAGAGTACTAATCAACTATGATAGGTTTTCGCTGAGGTTACTCGTAATTAAAGGCTTTAATATCATTCCCCTCGATGTACGGTATACTTGCACTCTGACAACTCTCTTTGTAAATAGATCCGTTAAATTGTCTTTAGACTTCACAAAGTCAATATAACACAATTCACAAGTAGCCACTCACGGAACTATGTCGACAACAATAATGTCTTGACTTACCAAAATAAATTTGTTTAATAAACTTTCTAACCTCCCAATGATTTGTTGGCCGGGCTTTATCTATTATAATAAACTCAATTCCATTATAAATTTGGCTATATAAATTTGCTTTGAGGAATTCTAAAATACGAGTGCACTATGAAGTGTAAAATCATAACCCAATAGTAGATTTTTACTTTCAAATTCTGAAATCCACATGTATTCTCATATACCATTGTAAATCAAGTATAGTGCAAACCATAGTCTAGGGTGTCATCTCAGTACCTTAGTGCTATGACTAGCGCTTATTTGTTTAAATATGCATAACATCCCAGTACACTCTACAGTCTCCAGTCTTCTCATAGAACGGTCCCAAAAAATAAATAATCTTATTATGATCATTACGAAAGCGAAAAGAAACTCCAAGTTAATTCTCATGCGTTGTAGGAAAACCAATCTCATTAGTTTCTACCAATTTGAACGAGTTCACCCTGAATCGTTCCTCAAATACTTTATTCGACAAATTAAAGTCATTCCATAACAAGAGAATCCCGTAAAGAAACTCTTCTTTCATGGATGTTGTCATGGGATTGGAATATGTCTTGCAACATTCCCAAAAATAATAAAACCCATTAAAATTAACGATATCATAATACCGAGTCTAGGACTGTCGAATACACGAGTAAGTGTTGTTCAACGCTCCCATTTAACAATGAAGAAATACCCGAAACCCCATCATTAAAATCAACGATATCACAGACAACGCTGCGATGCCTACCACGTTTTGATTTCAGTGGGCATTTGACAGAGTTTCTCTTCTTGAAAATGAACTTTCTAAAATCAGCACCTAGGTCTCAACTCCTCAATGAGTGACCCTCGTATTCCTGACTCTTCAAATCCCTAATTTGTCCCCATAAACTAACAATTTGACAAAGGGATTAAACTAACACTTTGGATACATCAACCAAACAAAACCTAAATGACATAGATCGAATTGGGATGGAAGAACGAGGGAGAACAAAAACCAATTACCTAATTCTCAAAACCCATCGTCATACCTCCGTACTTTGAATAACTAGAATAAAAGAAACCATTAAGTACCAATCTGAATCTCATATCTTGGACTGACCATTCACGATGAAGATTGGGAAAGTCTCGATAATCCTCTCCCGTAATAGAGTTCTTCTGAAATTTTCTTCTCTGCCTTATATTTTTCTTCTTTAAAAAAATACAGTCTTTCTCTGGCTCTACAAGTCTTTCTCACCCTCAATCACTCATGGAAATGAAAAGCCACTTTCCTTTGAGTCACCATTTTCAACTATAAAAGTTTGTTCAACAATAGGGTCGTTCGTCCCTGTAAAAATGAAAACAAATCTCTATTTTGCCATGCGATTAGTAGTAATTGTTAATTTACACCAAAATCTGAACACACTAAAAATATATTTGAATCTGTCTTAAGATTGTTGTTAGCCTGTGTTCAAAATTGGCATTATCAAAAACAAGTTAAGGAGATTAGAAAGAGATCAAAACACTTATCGGGATATGATCGAGTCTAGTACATGCACACTATCTCCTTAAGACAGATTCACCCCTGCCACAGTGTTTTGCAGGATATAATCGGCCCCTGTATCCCAGGATACAACGATCAGTCGCAGAGAGAATAAAACACTTATATCTCTCTGCCAAACGAACCTTGATTACGTCTGTTTTTTCTACTGAAAATGACTCAAGAAAACTCTGAAAAAATTGATTATAAAATATGAAAATGAAGTTGGGTTATATAGAGTATAGGTAACTCTTCACCAAGGGTCACACCTCAAGTTACAACTCTTCACCAAGGGTCACACCTTTAGACACGACTCGTCACCAAAGGTCACACCTTAAGACACACCTCATGATGTGTCTGTTGGAGACAACTCAAATCACGCACATTGCAACTCATAAGTAAACTCTTACTTATAATCTAGAGTTGTGTAACTACATACCCAATGTGGTACAAAATAAACAATTTAAATATAAACCATTCAAACTAAGGATAAAACCACAAGGTTTTTTTTCCAACAAAAATTAGGTCGGGGTTTTTCTACTGTTAAAAACTAAATGTAGAGTGGTGAGTGCATGTCACTATAGAAGCTCAGATGGCTCTGTTGAAGAAGCGTAAGCAAGGGCTATCCTCAGAGGCCTTAGTCTAAGTGAAGGAAGCATATATATGAGTATTTTGGTATGCTCATACAACAATTAAGTCATTGTGTATGTAGAAGAAGACTAGAGCCATTGAACGGCAGGCTGACTCCTTAATGTGAAGAGATTCATTTATTTTTTTGTAATAATTTAAAGTGTATTTATTTTTGTAATCTTAGGTTAGATGTTAATGAAGCTGTTCACCCCTTGCTTATCTTGGCAAAGTAGCAGAGGGCACTTATGATGCATTTACTCTCCCAGAACTAATTAAAAAGGCTGTATGCAATCTTAAACTTGCTTTATCTTCAGTTTAGTGTTTAATATATTTGGGTTGCTTACAACACATCTCGAAGAAAGACCACCTGATGAAGTAAACACTAACCTGAATCAACAACCTAGAAAACAGGCGGGTCTTATGGTGCACTAAAACCGTCATTCATAACCCTACCCGAATCCGATTGTCTCGGTATCTCTCTCTCTTCACACCCACAAGTACACAACATCTTCAAGCCGAAATTTCCAGAACAATCACACAAGAGACTCTCTCTCCAACGTTCCTCTAAAACTAAAAGGTACTCCTCCAAACCCTAACCCTAGCTCGAGTTCAAATTTGGTTCTCATACGAGTAGTTTTTGTTGCTTTTGCTGCATTGTAGTGGAGATTGTTGAGGTTTCTAGTGTGAAATTTGTAATTTTTTTTGGTGAAATTTGAAATTTTGATCATGGTTGATGGTAATTGAGTTAATGTAGGTGTTTTTGTATGGGTTTGGTGTGAATTTGTTTACAGATGGATAGGTATCAGAGGGTTGAGAGGCCGAGAGAGGAGACGCCGATAATGGAGAGCGAGATCAGGATTACTACTGTTGGGAGGATGAGGAACTACATTTCTTACGCCACCGCTCAATTTCAGGTATTGGTTTAGTGTTTAGTGCTTATTTTTATTTTTATTTTTATTTTTTTATTGGTTGTTGAGAAGTTTGGATGATATAGTGAGCCTGCGGTGCGATTTATCTGAACCCAGGGTTACTATTAGAAGTGAGATTTCCGTAGAATTGACTTGTAGACCTTAAGGAATGATTGAATTGTATTTTTTGAACTGTTTATGTGCGGTCTTTCACTTAATTTTTGCGGGAGGCGATGTGAAGTTGTGAACATTAGTAATGTATGCCTCTGCATGTGGTGGTTGGAGAAGGGGTTATGTTTTTACTAGAGTAATGAGGGCTTTGACATGTATAAAATGCGATGAATTTGAATTTGTTATGACTTGTGAAACACAGCACGTTTAGAAATGAGCTACCACCCTTTAAGTTGAAAAAAGACTAAGTTATCCTCAAAAGACTTGAAGAGTTACAAAGAGCCGAAATTTCCCAAATTTGATCAAAACATAAATTGCTATCGTCACACTTGAATGCTGTGTAAAGTTAAGAACGTACAGTAAGAATGTCTCATTAAACAAATTAGTCAAGGAGGGGAGCTAGAGCACTGTTAAATATCTCTTCTATGGTGGTTAGAGAAAGAGAAACGAGGAGTGCACCCCAAGTGACATTTTAGATTAGAAAGTGTCACTTCATTTGTAAACTTAAGTGTAATGTGAAAACATTCCTTTTAATCTGTTGAATATATGTACCTCAATGTAATAAAGAGCACGAGCATGTTGTAGAAGGCAACGGTGGTGGTATTATAGCTTAATAGTTATAGGTGTTTCATGCGAGGAGAGCTAAAGTGAGACCACAGAAGAGTAGAAGAAGGGACACGAACAGAAAAAAGGAGGGAGTTGGAGATCTGTAGAAGTTTTTGTCCTTGGCGGTCGGAGAAAGGAGAGGCAGGAATAGGAACGGCGAGGGCCCTGGTTTTATTGTAGTATTTTTAATCTATGTTTTATGAACTGGATAGTGTGTGCTCTAACTGTGACATTTTCATGTTTTTGACATTCGACATTACATATGTAGAATCAGGTATGTATTAATTTTATTTTGTATGTAGGAAAAAGGTGCCAATGAAATTGTTCTTAAAGCGATGGGGAGAGCTATAAACAAGACTGTCATGATCGCGGAATTAATCAAGGTGGTGAAAATATTTATGCATCGGGAGTGTACTGTTTCCATTTTTATTTTTCTTTTCATGTGTTAACTTTTGTTAGATTTCTCACATGGATGAGTTTTGGCATGTAATTCATCTTCCAGAGAAGAATTATTGGTCTGCATCAAAACACATCAATTGGATCTACTGATATCATTGATTCGTGGGTGCCTATTGAAGAAGGCCTTCTCCCGTAAGTAGCAATTTTCTTTTGTACCTAAAGGTTATTTACATTGTGTTTAGCATGTTACAAGTTATCACTGACACATTTCCCTGTATTTTTGCAGCTTAGAAACTACGCGTCATGTTTCGATGATCACTATTACATTATCAAAGATGGATCTGGATACATCTTCTATCGGGTAATTTGTTTTTTTTCTTTTGATTATTTCATGGCTAGTTTGACCATATATTTATATACATGTTTCGATGATCACTGTTACAGGTATCAGTCTCCTATTCCAGCGGAACAGGTGAAACCATGGACTGAGTTTGACCATGAAGGAGGTAAAAAAAGTAGTGCCACATATTTATTTAGAGCATGTCTTTCCCATGAATTGAAAGTAATGTGTTCTGTATTTTGCTTTCAAACAAGTATTCCTGACAAGTTTCTATTTTGGCTTTGGCAATGTAGAGGGTTCTCCAAGCATGCGAAGCAGAGGGCGTGGTGGCCGTGGAAGAGGCAGAGGCAGAGGCAGAGGTACTTTTAGAATTGTTAGTCATGTTCTTAACCGTAAATGACTAGTTTGACTGTTTGAGAGAGATGGAGAACTCCCAGGCTTAAAGTCGAGTCAACTGAAGTCTCGTATATTTTCTTGTTAGTTATAGTGTGGGAATATCCTTCATGTCAGCTTATAGATGATATAAGCAGAAGCAGAATGTTGTAGCAAGGATGGCTTTGCAATTTTGCGCATTTTTTTTTGGGAAGGTAAGCTGGGGTTGAAAGCAGACCCCACTGCTCAATAGAACAAACGAATATACAAAAGAGGACTCTCAATGCGGAGAAGTTCAAAAGGAAAAAAACAAAGAAAAAGAAAAACTACAAAACAAATGACCTACAGATTCAAACAGACAAGAAGAGGCTGTAGCACAAGTGGGTAATAGACTTCAAGTCTTCTGCGAAGGAACTCAATATGAATACCTTACAACCATAGAAGAAAAGAAGCAATTTTGCGCATTGATAATACTTATCCAGTCAATCTCCTCCCATCGTGTCTTTACAACTCTGTCATAACCACTTCCGAAAAGTATCTTTTGCCAAAGATCAGCAGCATAAATGCACCCCATAAACGAGTGCTCAGGGATTTCATTAGAAGCCTTCCACATAACGCATAAGGAAGAAGAGATAATTCTTATTTGCACAAGTATGTCTTGAGTATTAGGGATATTTTTTATGGTTATATAAGAAGTAAACCCTGTCTTGGGAATGGTAGCTTTGTACCAGCGGGAGTAGTCCAATTTACATAGTTCCTCTTCAATCTATGGTTCTCCCAAGTTTCTCCATCGAGTATTCTCGTCTCTGGGGGGTCCGAACTATAAAATCTTAATGGACATTAGAAGAGGCTATAGGGGGATGCTAAGCAATGATTCTAGAGATGGAGGAAGTAAGTTGACGAGGGACAGTCCAGGATCCATTAATGATGACTTTGCACACTTTGGCATCCATGTGAATATAGGAATCATATCTGAATATAGAAGCATACACCATAGTAATAACAAACTTTTTCTCATCCATTTCCACTAGACAATGCATTGCTTGGTCAGTTTTTCCCGCCACTGTGACCAAAATTATGAGGATCCCAACAGATAATGATTGATTCTACCCTTACTTTTGTGTTCAAAAGCACATTATCCCAATGAGGGCATATTCTTCTCAAAAAAGACCCTTTAGAGACAACTCCTTGTTGAAAATAAGCATCTTTACCTCTCTTTGCTTAAGGGGGTCATTTAGGATTCTAATGATGTGAATCGTCCTGGCATGGTTGTTTCTCACACAGTCTATGATTTATTTACGTTTATACTATTTTGATTCAAGCCTCTTTGTTAGAGATGCTTAATAGGTTTTAGGGAGTTCCTAATTAACCAACACAGGGTTAAAATGGTATTTTTCTCAGTTTCTAGAATATTATAATTAAGGTTCTCTATTTTATTTAGTTGATGATTTGAAAAGAGTTGAGTGTTGTTTTCAGTTTAAGTTTTTGTTTAGTTTCAATTTGAGGTTTAGTCTTGTGTTTTAGTGTTAGTAAAAACCCTAATTTTAATTAGGTTAACGTTTAGCAATCCGAGTTCTTGCTTCTGCGACTCAAATTTACGTTAAATTAGCATTAAAGTCGTTAAATTTTCCTTGGAGGAGTTCAGATTGTCGATCCATGATGTCGGGTTGTTTGTCTCAACAAATCAAAAACCTCAACGCACGGATTGACGAGAGGTTGAGCGACTCGATCATCAATTCGATCGATTTATCGATGCGTTCACCGCTGATACTCTTTACGTACCACCTCCCCAACCCCCGCTAGGGGTACCGACAATATTGCCGACGTTTGTCGAATCCGAGAAAAGCCTCGGAGAAGAAAACCTTACGACAGGAGTTGCATCCCCGATCGAAGTTTGGTCCAAAACTGCGATTGGGAAGAGAAAACCAACTCGTTTTTGTGTACACATCAGGAAAATGATAAGATGGAAACCACCGTGGAAAAGAATGATGGCAGATCGCGATGGAGGAGTCACAGGTTCACACTCCAGAGGCAGAAACCAGGGGACACCAACAACCAAAGTTTAATTCGAAATTGGGACGAAATTTGAAAAAACAACCGGTTTGTTTGCAGGTTTCGAGGAGAGACGAATCTAGAAAAAGGAACGTCGGTAACTTTCTTCGGGTTCCAGTGGATGTCCCCAAACGGAGGTCTGACTAGAACAATGGCCACAAACGAAACACTTATCGGCGCCGTGGAAGACTCTCAAACAGGGAGAGAGACGAATCAAAAAAAGGGAATCGTCGAACTATTTGTCGGGAACCAAGGAACATCCCCGATCAGAATTTTTGTTGGTGAAGCAATTGGTTTACAAACTCTAAATACCACAGTTGCAGGTTTTAAAAAGAGAAGAAAGCCATATGGGAGAGAAGATGGGTTCTCATACACGCTAAAACCAGACTTTAAAGAAACGCGTGACCAACACGTGCTCAACTTAAGTAAAGCCCAGGCTCAGCCCACTACTTCCTCACCTAGTTTTGTTTCTTCTATCCAACCCACTATCCATCTATTACCGACCTATCTACCCATCCAGACCCACCAACCCCTTCTTGAAATTTCGAATTTGAGTATGGGCGGTACATATATGTTGACGTTAGCAACAACTATTCCTCAACTATCCAACACACATGGTTCGCACGTGGAGATCTCCCACCTAACCCAGTTCCTTCTCCATCAACCTGACCCGCTCCAACCCGTGCACTCCAACCCGTGCAGTACCCACGTCACCAGATTTCCTCATGTGGATTGCACATGAAGTCCAAAATACGCGTGAATCTCGTGACAAATCAGGCTCTCGGGAATCATACTCTGACACAAGATTGTGAATTTTTGCGACTCGTTTATTGGGACAACCCCCCATAATTTGACGAGTATCCAAATGATGTCATTGAGGAAGAGTTTGTTGATCCATTTTGGGAGGGCTTTTTAGCGAGTTTCGAGAAGCGAATCACAATTTTTTCTTCAGTTTTGGGTGCTGATCGACGTAAAGATGTTAGTGACAACTTGGTACCCCCGCACTTGGTTACGACTTTGGGTTACGGGAAATTTCGTGATAGAATTCAAGATTTGAAGACGAGTATGCTGCAACAGAGAGTTCCGAGTTCCGTGGCATTTCAAAACTTGTCGATTTCGTAGTTGAAATCTTCTAAAGACAGAGGGATTTGATGTGAATCGTCATCGCATGGTCGTTTCTCACAGTCTATGGTTTATTTACGTTATGCTATCTTGATTCAAGCTTCTCTGCTAGAGATGTTTAATAGGTTTTAGGGAGTTCCTAATTAACCAACATAAGGTTAAAATGGGTATTTTCCCCAGTTTTTAGAATATTCCTAATTAGGGTTCTCTATTTTATTTAGTTGATGATTTGAAAAGAGTTAAGTTTTGTTTTCAGTTTAAGTTTTTGTTTAGTTTCAATTTGAGGTTTAGTTTTGTGTTTTAGTGTTAGTAAAATCCCTAATTTTAATTAGGCTAACGTTTATCAATCCGAGTTATTGCTTCCGCGATTCAGATTTATGTTATCTAATGTTCCAAATTTTTTTTGAAAGTTGAGCTGGGGTTGGGGTTGTTTATTGCAGACCCCCGCTTTATTAAAGAAACAGAAAACAGATTACACTTAAAACCCAGTTTACAAGGAAGCACAAGGAAGCAGGGCAAACAGAAACAGCAAAATACAACTCTTAATGCAACAACCAGAGCTAACCATAGCTAACCAAACCCCCAAACCAAGGAGGAGAACCACACTACTCTCTATCATACTCAGTACCAATAGAGTCTGCATGGATAAAGCTGTTGATGCCTGCAGAGAACTCTGAAGGATGGATCTCAAACATTATAAACATTTGGGGGAAGGGGGTGTTTTTGCATGATCATTCAGGTATTAGTTTCCACTTGATGTTGTATTATCTTCAACATCTCTCATTGTTTTTTGTCAAGAGTTGCTTGTTTGTTTTTTTCTTTGCTCTTTGAACTTTTTTCTTTGTTGTTTGGCTGGGCTTACCACTGTTTTTCTTGTAACCGGACTCACCATTGTTTTTTTCTCCATTATTGAGTGAAGGAAGAATACTATTACCACTGCAATTTTCCTTGTTTTGAGTCTCTCTTTCCTCATCACCAGCTTCTTCCTCAGTGTTCACTTCTTCATCTTCACTGGAATCAGAGATACTCTTTTGCCCACCACTGTTCTCTGTAGCCGTTTCATGGATATTGAGATTATTTCTCATGCATAGTACCTTTTCGTTTTGGAACTCTATAATTATCCAGCTTAGCAAGATGGTTAATAGGGATCTGGTCAGCAATGCTTTGAGAGGTTTCCTTTGTTCTTCGAGTGTGCACGGCTTTTGGACTTTCCCAATCCTCCTCCATTACCTTGACCTTCATCCTCTGTGCTATAAGTACCCCTGACATTATTAATATGCTTCCCTTCTTCCTTGCTTGTATCTGATATAAGATTGCTATTTATAGTTTGTCCATCCTCCCACGGCTTTTGGACTTTCCCAACCCTCCATTACCTTGACCTTCATCCTCTGTGCTATAGTACCCCTGACATCATTAATATGCTTCCCTTCTTCCTTGCTTGTATCTAATATAAGATTGCCATTTATAGTTTGTCCATCCTCCCAAGGCTGTTTTCTTGACCATATTTTGTTCTCTCCTTTGGAACCTAAGTTCTTCTCAATACGAAAAGCTTTTGTGCAATTGGCTCTGCTGTGCCTGTGCCCGAAGATCTCATAGTAAGAGCATGTTGGGGGAGCGCGGAAGTCTCCAAAGCCTAATGAAGAAAATTCTACTTGCTACTTGTTGATGCCTTATCTCTAATACCCTTTCCCTATCTTCGGTACAAGAGAAGGTAAAATAGTATATGTTAATACCATGAGTACTCATTTCGAAAGTACCTTTTGAACTTGCCCATACACTGGAGATCGAATCGCAGATCTGTTGGTTGGAGCTGGAGGAGCTTTGTTAGAGGTGGATCTCTTCACTTCGTTGTTGGGTTGGGTTTGTGTAGCTCCCTTCTTCCTCTCAACGGGTTGGATTCATTGTTCTCTTCGAGCTCTATCCTCTTCTCTCGAAGCAGTACTATGCGCAAATCAAACAAGTTCTCTATCATACTCTACATCGAAGTTTGAAAGTCGCGGTTTGCCATGGTCAGAGGCCATTGCTGGAGGTGGTAATGGAGGAGCCACTAGAATTTTCTGTATTTGGTAAGCGGCTGGATTCATGAACCCCGCACTATATTCAAACTTACCAGAAAGGGAAAGAATCAGCACTTGTCCTGAATAAAACAGACTTTAGCGGGATCTATTTTGTGCTCCAATGACCAATGTGCCTTTAGTGGGATTCTAGAGAGTGTCTAAGCAGACTTATTTTGTGCTTTAGATGTTAAACACTTGTCCTGAATAAAGCTTATGGAAAAAATCTACTAAATATCTCAGTAGTAGGCTAGTAGCTCTTAGTTATGATGATTTTTACGATATATTTACTTACGAACTTAGTTGTATAAAATATCATCCTCCTTACCGGTCTGGACCTGTGGCCGGAGCTGGTCAGATATGAATTATTAATGCTTTCTATGCAGTTCATGTTGAAATTTTACTATAGCACAAACTGGATGTTCGTTTCTATTCTTAATGTAACGAGTGAATTGATAAAATAAATAGATCTGAACCATTGACTGAACTTTATTTAAGTCACTTAAGAAAAATAAATTTGTTTACAGAGTTTCAAACTATAGACCTGAAGACTTGTAATGCACAAACCAACTGCTCGGCCATATCTTGTCATGAGTTTTGGTTTAACTTATTTGTATATCTATTTCTATCAGGAAAAAACAACTCAAATATTGGTTGGATGAATGGATTATTCTTAAAGAGTAGTTCCTAGTTTAATTTTGTACATGTGCCTAACATTTTAACTTCAATTTTAATGGATTGTATTCTATTTTTGTGTGCAGCAAATAACAATGGGTTTGGCGACTCCAATTGCGTAGATGGGAGTTTCGAAGGTGGGCATGGTTATGGTGGCAGAGGTAGAGGCCGAGGAAGAGGCCGTGGTTTCCGAGGACGTGGAAGAGGAGGATATGGTAGTGGAGACATGAACCAAGAATTTGGACGTGGAAGAGGAGGCTACGCTGGTGGAGAAATGAACCAAGAATATGGACGCGGAAGAGGAGGGTACGGTGGTGGAGATATGAATCAAGAATATAGGCGCGGTGGAAGAGGCTATGATGGTGGAGATATTAATCACGAGTCTGCTGGCTACAACAACTATGGTGGATCAGAAGCACTCCCTGCCCCAGGACGTGGTAAGCTTATGCAATTTAGAATCATATTTTAGTATTTCTTCCTTTGAATTAATGAGGAATCTCAGTAATATAATAATATTTTCCATAAGCGACTTGTAAATTAAAAATACTATACATCAAGCATAATTTTATTGAACATTTTGTGGATTTATGTCCTAGTAACTGGATCCTGCTGGTTATAATTGAAACAACACAACACAACACGTACTGTTAGCGGACAAAGTTACAATATGGTACAACAATATATTTAGGTGTTTCAATTTTAGTGCTAGTAATATTTTTAAAGCTAAATTATAAAAATGAAACTATGATATATAATGTAAGTAAATGCTCTCAAAACCACAATATGTAATTTTCCAACTATAGTGATTTTTAGGATAACCCTCTTATGATCGACTTAACGGACAAACAGTCAACATACCACTTTGGCCTTTTGAATTACAAGTTACATATCTCCATACACTATTAGGAATTAATATTCATACCTGTTCTTGTGCCATTAGGTATTGTAATTATTAAGTTTTTGAAATTATATAACACCTTGATTCTTCATTGAAAGAAATCAATGAGTTTAAATAGATTGCACAAGTAGTTATCAACTACCTATTACATGGGAACATAGGGAAGTTACATATACTAATCAACTACTTGAGTAATGATATCTTGTAGTTATGTACACGATCTTAAGTTACATATACTACCTATTGTAATTATGAAAGTGAAAAGTTGAAGTCTCGCCAAGTCGTACAACACCTTGGACTAAAAGTTGACAGAAAAGATCCAGTCATCTTCTGCAAAAAACATGGGGGAGGTGATGTTTAGAGGAAACATTAGGATGAGTGGATACCTTAAAGATTCAAAAGCGACCAAGTGGAGTGTACTTGGCAAGTAGTGGTGATTAAGTCCAATACAGACGACATTAGGTGTTAAATGACATTAGATAATGAGTAGACGAAAGAACGCTAGAAGCACTAAGGGCAATTAACATTCTTGAGATGGCTTAAGCTCAACAGTATCATCCCTTTTAATTAAACACTGAGATGAAGTATAGAGGTGGGCAGCAAGATGTCGCCCACTGGAAGAGAGGCCAACCAGCATCTTGTTTTTGTTGTAGCAATAGCTCTGATACCATATAAAGTTTTTGAAATTAGATAACTCCTTGATATATTCCAATAAATAAGACTAATGGGTTTTAAAAACATTACACACATAGTTACTAACTACGTATTACATGGGTAAATGAAGAAGTTACATAAACTAACCAACTACTTAAGTAACACCTCGTCATTGTCACATATCTTAATAGCAACCTCCATTATCTTTCACAGAAATAAAATGTTTTATGATTAGGCATTCCTAGTGGAAATAGGTTTTTCATTGTTGATTTTCATAAAATAAGATTTTGCCTTTGGATTCTCAGGTCGTGGACGTGGTCGTGGCAGGGGAAGGGGTCGTGGACGTGGACGTGAATACCGGGCAGAGGCGCCAGTCCAGGCAGCTGCATGAGGAAGATTTGGTTTGAAACAAATTATGGATGCCTGCTTCTGCTCTTTAATTATTTATCCTAAAAGAATAGAGTTTGATTTATTTCTAAGTGTTACTTCCATCTTTTTGTACTTGCGTAGTGAGCTTGCTGAGAACATAGTGCATTTGAGCCGTCTTTGTAGGTTCTTGTAGGTAGGAATTTTCTTACTTGGTACTCTGCAAAAGAAATAGTGTACAAGGTCTTATGATTCTTTTAGGAATAATGGAGCAGTACATTCATTTGTTGTGAAAATCCAGATTTGAGTTGTACTTTGTTTCTTTAGTATCTACCTATCCTAAAATCATATGATGTAAATTTCTTTCGCTGTGTTGATAAACTTGTGATCCCTAAATCTTAAGATAGTTGAGAATGTAGATGACACCCAGGGAACTTTGCGATACCCTTTTCATGTAAGATCTGCCCAATAGGAACCTAGGGTAATTGGGAATGTAGATGACAGTCAGAGAAAAAGCCCCCATTCTACTTTATATTTAAGAAGTTGTGTAGCCAGAACACTTTTTGTTACAACTGTTACTGCAACCGTTCTGTTTTAACCAAATGTGGCTACAATTAGTCATTTTGGGTTAATGTTAGATTTGGGAGTTGTTGATATTTGGATGTTAATGACCCCTCCTTGCCTTATTAAAGCAGCAGTGACTCCCTACTCAGTCGCTTCAGATTGAACTCCTCTGGACAAACTGAACTAAAGATCAAAGCTTTGCCCTGATTTCATTTGTTTTGTTTTTTATCTGCTTAAATGTTCCCACAATTACAACTGTGGAGAGCAAGCAATTTCCAGTCCTTACTACTGCTCGCTAAATATGTGGCAGTAATCTGGGTTTCATCGCGATTTTTTATCTTCGATCAAATTTTCCAAGCGATCATCCTAGCAATAGTGATAATCAGCACTCCTCTCATATATGGTCCGAGGCGTCACTAGCAGAAGTTAAACCCTTCTGATAAATCTATGCCATTCTTCCAATCTCCTTAAAGTGCAAAGCGTCAATTGCAACACATACCAACTTTTGTGGTGAATCATTCCTATCCCTCACGATAATTATAATTCCACGAGGGAATTTATTTCAGCTGAGCTTAGTCACCAGATGACAGTCTTGACACCCATAAAATCTTTGATATCCGGATTGTTGCACAAGGTCCTGTTTTCAACAAACGTAAGGCTATGGGAGCTTCTCACGGGGTTCTCGTTGTCCTCTTCTCAGCACCATGCAGGGAAACAAGCGCTCCTACCTTGCTATAGACATTTACCACTACGAAACAAATGCAACGGTATTCTATTTGGCCTAAAAAGCAACTCCTACCGATAATTTAGCAACATAGCTCCTAGCGCATTTAGAGTTAGCTTTAGCATCCTAGCTCCTAGCGTGAGAAGGAGACATAAGAGCGGCTTATTTTTTATTTCATTTTCTTGTAGCTAGAGGTATTCGGCCATCTGGCCCGCGAACCGTAAATTCTCGACTAAATCCTCTAGGGCTCGAGCAATAGGGCGCAAACCACATGAACCGGGCAAGCCAACACAAGACCGACGGGCTTATACTAACCTCAAACCCCATCAGTGGTGAGATTCGAACCCTTGACCTCCCTATGGTTGTTTCCTGTTTCTACACCATCATCATTAGAGCACAACGTAGTTGGTCATAAGAGCAGCTTATGAAGGTTCATTTAAAACCCCCTGGCGGATTTCATCTTTAGTTGGACCGCCAGAACATCAGCATCAGGGCCCTTATTGGGAGTCCATTGCCACAATGGCAAACGCAATCCATATTCCTTGGATCATTATTGGCGACCTCAATGGTATCGTTTCCGGAGACGAAAAATGAGGTAGGATCCCTTTCGATACCACCACCACCAACCCCCTGGCGGATTTCATCTTTAATTCTTCCATGATCGACTTGTTTTTTCCGGCGTCCCCTTTACCTGGTCAAACAAGCGGAAGGGGTCTGATTTGACAAAGTTTAGGTTGGACCGTGCCTTGGTCTCGGACCCTTGGAGGTCCCACTTCCCTGAAGCCTCCATTATGAATCTCCCCATTATTGGGTCGGACCACGGCCCCATCATTCTTAACACAGATTATGTCCATTACCAACTTCCTAAACAATTTTACTTCCAATCTATCTGGACCAAGCATGAGGATTTCCCTGACATTGTCAAGAATGCCTGAAAAGTCAAACAAGATGGCTCGCGGCCCCTTCGTCTTTGTAAGAAGCTACGACACACAAAGAAGGAGCTGAGCGTCTCGAACTGTACAGTGTTCAACTTTACACCGGGCACTATCCAGTTGCTCCATGACCAGATTGGCCAGATCCAGAAGAAGGTCCCTTTATGAGCAGAATACACTCTTAGAGCGAACTTTGCTGAACACGCTTGAGCAAACCTTGCAGAATGAGGAGACCCTCTGGAGAGATAAATCCAGAGAGACCTGGCTCAAGGAAGGGGACCGAAATACCAGACTTTTCCACGTGTCCACTATCTGCCGCAGAAGGAGAAATGCTATCTCCAAAGTGTGTAAACCTTATGGTTTATGGGCGCAAGAAAGAAAGGACATCGGTGATACTTTCCTGGCTTTCTACAAAAACCTTTTTTACTTCGGCCAAACCAACGACTAAGATCTCCAAGCTGAACATTATGGAGACGCTGACCACCCCGGAGGACAACGCTACCCTCACTCTAGAACTCACGATGGAAGAGGTCAGGGAAGTTCTTTTCTCTATGAATCCCAACAAAGCCCCTGACCCGGATGGTTTCACACCCATCTTTTACAAAAAATCTTCAGAGATTATCAAATACGACTTGTTCAAAGCCACCCTCACATTCTTCCAATCGGGTCACCTTCTGGCTGAATACAACCACACCAATATCACCCTTATCCCGAAAAATAAAAACCCGACCACCCCTGATCACTACCGACTTATTAGCCTCTGCAATGTAAAATTTAAGATCATCTCAAAAATTATTACTAGCAGACTCAAACCCCTCCTTAACAAGATCATCTCCCAGACGCAGAATGTTTTCGTCCTCAGTAGATAAATCTTCGACAACATCATCATGGCCCAGGAGATTCTTAGATCTCTTAAAAGGATAAAAGGGACCACGGGGTGTATGGCTGTCAAGCTAGATCAGAGTAAAGCCTTTGACAGAGTCGAATGAGATTTTCTTATCGACACTATGAAAGCCATAGGTTTCCGCGACAAGTGGTGTACCTAGATCCACTAATGGATCTCCACTGCAGCCCTCTCTTTCAATCTGAATGGCTCCCCGTATGGTTTCCACAAGCCTGGGAAAGGCCTTAGACAAGGAGATCCCCTTTCACCCTTCCTTTTCCTCATTTGTACGGAAGTCCTTTCTCGTATCATCCTCCAAGCAGAGGTAAAGGGTGAGCTTCAAGACTGCTAGAGGGAACACCCCGATTTCCCACCTTCTGTTTGTCGATGACTGTTTCATTTTTTGTAAAGCTAATTTGACTGAAGTTGGTAACCTCAAAGACGCTCTGAACATTCTTAAGAACGTGCATGTCTAGGCAAGAGATAAACCTGAAAAAGTCCTGCATTCTATTCAGCAAAAACTGCCACCACAGATATCCTAAGTTTATTCAGCGCATCCTTCACATCAAATAGGACATGGGTGGAGATAAATACCTCGGAGCCCCGCTTGAGTTTGACCGAAAGAAAGGCCTGAACTTCCAAGAGATTATCGCCCGTGTTTCTGGTAGGATCGAGGGTTGGAAGGCTAAGAACCTCTCCCAAGCCGGTCGTCTTACCCTCATTAAAGTTGTTTACTCAGCAATCCCCTCCTTTCATATGTCTGTTTTCCCCTTCCCCATCAAGATCTGCAAGAAGCTAGACTCCATAAATGCCAAATTTCTTTGGGGTTCTAACGCTGACGGCAACAGAAATGCTTCTCTTATTAGCTGAAAGAAAATTTGCCAGCCCACCAAATGTGGAGGGCTGGGCATCAGAACCGCTCTGTCCCATAATCAAGCCTGCAAGTTAAACTCTTATGGAGGGTTATCAAAGAACCCGAGAAAATCTGGGCGCACAACCTAAAGAATCACTATTCCCCCCTCGAATCCCTTTTGACCACTTCCCTAAACCTACTGACTCCTGGATTTGGAAAGGTATTATTGTCGCCAGAAACGTAATTTGGCCAGACCTCATTTGGCACATTGGCGACGAGGAAAGTATTGACTGCTGGCTGGAACCGTGGATTCCAAATGTTCCGTTTGGTAGACCTAGTGGACCTTCACCACTTCATCGAACTATCACTAAGGTGTCCGACCTCATTTGTCCTTCCCAGCGTAAGTGGAAGGAAGCTCTCATCCGCTCTCATTGCCACAAAGATATTGCTGAGGCCATCTTCCTTATCCCTCTTAGCAAATTCCCTTCCAAAGACACTCTTCGATAGAGGAAAGAGCTGAATGGCATCCTCACGGTAAAGTTCGTCTACCGGTCTGCGTTTCAAGATAACTCTAGCATGACTATAAGAGACAATAATGACATCTGTTGGGAGGCAGTTTGGAAAATGAAAGTACCCTACAAAATTTAATTTTTTTTATGGAAAGCTTTATAGGATGGAATCCTTACCAAGAGAAATCTTTGGTTTGGAAATCCTGCTTGGGATACCACGTGTCCCAGATGCGGAGAAAAAGAGGAATCTATCACGCATGCTCTCTTCTTCTGTAAGAACGTTAGAGACTTCTGGTATCTTTTCGACCCTTCTATTGATTACAAGTTATGGCCCTTTATTGAATCTCTAATCTCTTTACTTCAAAAGCTTGCTAAACATGGGATGGCAACACCAGATACCTCCTCATGGGGGAAAATCAACTCTATTTTTTACGTTATCTGGTCCAGTAGAAATGAACTTATTTTCAATAATGTCGTTACTAACCCCTTTGTTTCTGTGAATAGGGCAAAGACATACTACTGCTCCCTTGCCATCCAAAACCACTCCCAGGCCACAACACATTTCTCTACCTCTGCCTGCGGTCGAAGAGGGATGGCACATTGTCACAGTGGACGGAGCATGGTCAAACATAGACTCTCAGGGCGGGTCAGGTTTTGTGATCAAGACTCATGCTTCATCTATTATTGGTACAGGTTATGACTCCTCTCGGGCGGCGGACCCAGAAGAGGCTGAGGCGATCTCCGTGATTAGAGGCATGAAGGCGGCGTGTAGTTTGGGCCTTGAGCAAGTCATGGTGCTCACGGATTGTAGAAGACTGGTTAGCGCTTTTGAGACAGGATCGGACGACCTTTCCTGGGGGACACTCACACCAGCGCTGGACATGATTGCCATTGCTTCTAGTTTTTCAGCTTTTAGATTTTGTCATTTCAGTAGACTTTGTAATTATGAGGCTCATGCCCTCGCTGCCAAGGGAGTACACCCCCTGCGATTTCGTTTTTAGAGCCGTTAGCGGCTACCCATTTTGTAAACACAATTACTTCTGTTTCGGCCTGGCCGCGTTATGATATCACTCCCTTTTACTTAAAAAAAAATAATAATAAAAAATGGTTCATTTAAAACATAGATCCTATCCTAAGTGTGCTTAGCAAATCGCTCATAGGGCAAAATCTGGGGGTTTCTTGCTGCATCTCAACTCGAATAAAACATTGGTAAGTCATGTCTCATTATCTCAAGTCAGACAACAGAGAGTCCCAATGGAGGAGAAGGAACGATTGGGGATGCATCACACTAATCACTGATAATGTCATCCTTATGAAAGGGCAAGGAAACAATGGGAAGTAAACATAAAAATCCATCAGAGATTTTAATTTCATTTGACATCTAATGAGCAATGTTTTACCCAATACAACAAGAGGTTCTGCATTTTTAGGGCCTGGACAGATTAAAATTTTCAGACTTGACAGAATTATCCAATTAAGGAACTACACTTCTGATAGGAAATGGGTAAATAACTTATTGTGCAAGAGGCTATAAGCAATTTAATCTTAGAATCAAACAGAAAAACAGCAATGCGATAGCATAAACTAAGATTAAAAGAAGCAATAGATTACTTGCAAAAAATACCAATTCAAATAACTCAAAATTTCAGTAATACCTAGACTGACTGACAATAATGCTCAGCCAATCAAATATCAAAAAGAAAATCGTCTTCCAGGAAAACGCATCAGCTACTACAGAAAACTCTACCTTACGAAAACATATTAATTAAGCCTTGAGACGTCCATAAAACTTCTGCTTCTCTTGTGTGGTCTGGAAACGCCCATGGCCAAACTTGGATGAGGTATCGATAAACTTGAGGTTGATATTTTCGGTGGCCAAACGGGAAGTCTGCTTCAAGAGGGACTGGCGAAGAGTAACAACTCTTTTCTTAGGACCAACACAACATCCTTTGATCAATAAGTAATCCTCTTTCACGATGCCATAGTGAGGAAATCCACCAATAGGTGTTATGTCCTTCTCAGTCCTGATGCATTCAAAATTAATAACATTGAACAAAATAAAAATGAATAAATTGCTCGCATTCGCTAATAAATCAGGATTAAAAACTTCCTAACATCTAAAGGACAGGTTATATTCTCAACTAAGATATATACTTGGTGGAAAAAGTTGATTGCAAACAAATATTTTAAATATCCACTAATATATTTACAAGTCTGATTAATTTACCTAAGTTACAGTACTTCATATTAGAATCCAATCTACAATATGCTTTCTAATTATTTTAGATAACTTACTTGTAGTTTACTATTTAATTAATTTATTCACTAGTCCAGTTTATATTTAATTCGGGACAGATAATTACAAAGTAAAATAAATAAGGAAGCAAAGTAAAATAAATAAATGAATTCAAAAACAAGAACTCTGAGCATAGTGTGATAAACCAAAAACAATAGAAAACAGCGAGGTTAGAAAAATCTGATTACTAACCTGTCAAAGTCAGTCATGGCTGAATGGGACTCCTGTCCGGCCTTACCAAGCTTGTAAACTTTCTTGTTCATTTCCGTACGGTGGTGATATCCATTCTGACCAGCCCTAGCAACTGTGAAAGAGACCCTAGCTGGATGCCAGGCACCAATACAGGCAACCTTACGAAGACCCCTGTGAGTCTTACGAGGGAGACGGGTCACACCCCAACGAGTAACGACACCTTCATAACCCTTACCCTTGGTCACACCAATGATATCTATCATCTCATCTTTCTGGAAGACAGCATCAATAGGTACTTGCTTCTCAAAGAATCCATAAGCAAAGTCCACCTTGTCTTCTATGGTACCACCATTAACTTGGATCTCCATCAGGTGAGCCTTCTTCTGCTTCAAACCCTTCATTTTCCTAATCTGAATTCAAAACAAGGAAAAAATTTAGTTTCATCTTTACATAACACATAGTGTCTGGATCAATTGAGAATCTACAGTACAATACAATATAGATACCTGGGTGTGAGCCAAAACACGAATGACACATCCATACTTCTTCATTTTTGCGAGTTGAGACTGGACATCTCTCTTTCCATTTTCGTCATCAAACTTCTTTGTGTACTTTGTGAAAGCCTTCTTCTTGGACTTGCAGAAGTTCTTGTAGAATCTTCTCCTGACCTCCTCGCTCAGGTGTTGAGCCCAAACAGTGTTCAACGAGCGAAGGCCACGAGGTGTCTTCACATAAGCGACAACTCCAACAATGACCATTGGAGGAGTTTCGATGATGGTTACAGCCTCAGCAGTTTCCTTTTTGTGAAGTTCTACAAGTACAACAAAATATGAATTTTAAAAAGGGGCAATTTGTAACCAAATCCTAATAAGAGCTTCATGCTTTAAAATAAATAAAAATAAGAGCTTCATGAAAGAAAAACGGTAAATAAAATTCAGGATGCATGTGCTCACTTGATCCAGGCTTGTCGACATCTCTGACAATGTGGGTCATCCCAGCCTTGTACCCCAGGAAGGCAGTAAGCTTGCACGGCTTGGTTGGGTCATCCTTGGGGAAAGCCTTCACTGCATTGATTTATTACATGCCAGATAAAGCATATTAATCAAGTATGTACTATGTAGTAATAGAGCATGCCAGATAAATATTACAAAAGTAAACATACCCTTTCCTCTGTGGCGAGAAGCTCGCTTTCTTGGGAGAAACCCAAGGGATCCGTGCCTGGGGTGCTCAAACTTCCTGTGAGACATTCTTGTCCTCTCAATAACACTGATAAGAAAACATGTCCATATAAGTTTCCTTTATTACATCGAACTCACGAGAAACTACATTCATGTGAAATTACATGATTGCCATAAATAAGCAAAACAAAATATAACATAAAACCAATTTGCAAACACAGGTCTAATCATTAAAAGTGGTGGAACTACGAACAGTGACCTACTGATGCCATAAACAAAATTAGATGACTGAGATACTAGATATAATTGATCAAATCCCATTGATATCACCCATTTCTAATATAATCTCTCAGAGACTAGGACAGCAAATATAACCAGTTTTATCCAGCTTAACTAAGCAGAAAAAAAACAAAAAATTTCATGCTTAATTGAATAAAAAATACTCAAAATCAGGATAATAAGTAGATTTCTTCACTAAGGACCAACCAATCAAAAAATTATAGGTATATCAGTCTCCCAATCATGGATTAAAATACAACATAAAACCAATTTGAAAACACCACAAGTCTTATCATTAGAAGTAGTGGAACTATCAACAATGACCTAATGATGCCATATGCAAAATTAGATAAACTGGGGTTCTCATTAAAATTAATCAAAACCCATTGTTACTATACATTCTGTATATTCTCTCGCAGACCCAAGGCCACAAAGAGACAGTTTTGTACAACTTATCTAAACGCAAAAGCAACACACAAAACTAGAAATTTCATGCATGATAGGAAGAAAAAGAAGAAGAAACACTCAAAATTAGGAATAACAGCTCCATGCATAGAAATCATAGGAAGTTTTTTGTTTTTTTTGCTGAGCGCCAATCAATCTAGAAATCATGAGTATATCAGTCTCCCAACCACAGATCAAAATACTACAAAATCCCACAAAAACACATTGGGTATACACGAAATCTAATCCCAACAAATACCAATCAGTAAAACACGAAATCAAACATTTCTAAAATATGTCTCACCCAGAGATGATATCTCATATCTAAGACCTAGCATCACTAAGCAAAACTAATACATATACATGTTAAGTTCTAGAGAAACACTCAAAGCAGTAAAATGGGATGCATTAGCAGATGTTTCACTAAGCATAACTAAAAAGATATCTAATTACACAATTAGCTAATGAGAATGATAATCAGATAGCAATGAAGAATGTTTAGATGTTTGATTACAGAAATGGGAATTGAAGCAAACCCTAATTCATGAATCGAAGAGAGAGAGATAAAGATTACCAGAGAGACTGAGTGAGGAAGAAACCCTTCTGCGGCTTCTACCTTCAAGGTTTTATTTTAAATAACTAAACCCTAGATTATAAGACTACGTTAATTTGGGAAGGGCAAATTTTTATTGTGAAATGACCTTACACTCCTTCGTTAATTAACTTAATCACGGTTATGTCCCAATTACTCTGTTTGATTACTGGTTGGGCAGGGCAGGGCAGGGCAGGGCAGGGCAGGCAATAGACATTAACAAAATGTTGTACTTCCAAATGCATTACTAAATTTATTAGGGTTGAGCATGGGTCGGTTCGGGTCGGTTTTTGGCCTGAATCAAAATCGAACCAACCAAAATCGGTTCCCAAAATTTAAAACCAAACCGACTTAGGTCCTAAACCGATCCGAACCGACCCGAAGTTATATAGGGTAAACCGCATTCAACCCAAACCGAACCGATTTAAAAGAAGAAGAAAAAATATAATAGAAATAGAAAAATCTAAATGGGTTCAGATCTGTAACGAAGCAAACAATCCTTTGGAGCTCCAACTCCGATTTAAACCATTTACTAAAGCGCGCCAAATTGGAGTTATGGCCATGGTAGCCAATATAAACATCACAGCTACTGAGTTTGGCATTGGAAGGAGAAGGAGATTAGAGGGGGAACAAGGACCGAAATTGGAACATATTTGAGCTTCTGACTCTCAGGTAGGGGAGTATAGGATGTGTTGGGGATGTCGTCGAACTGGGAGCCACAATAGGAGCCTGGAGGTGATACAGGTATGGAGTTCTCCGAAGGAGTTGGGAGCCTGGGAGAAATGTATGGTGTAATGGCCTAATTCCGTAGCTCGAGATGGCTCGGAATTAGCTCTTGCACCAAATGTACCTGTGATGAAAATTTGTATAAAGCAAGAAATGACACAAGTGATTTAGTGTGAAAAATATATGAATAGATAAAAAATCATGACCTTGAGTTGAGGGTTTTAGTAATTCTAACTTTTATTGTTTAAGGCTGATATCTTATTACAAGTGATCTCTCGAACTAGAAATACTTGATCTTGTAAATAAAAAGTTTAGAGTGTAGAAAATCTAGCTTTTCTTGGTATCTTTTTTTTGGTTCCTGTCTCTTATTTAATTTTTTTTTATAGGCCTTACCCACAGTTCGTTATCGTGCTGAAACACGTTCTCCAAATAATGAGGTAAGCGGTGGTTGATTGTGTAACTTTGAGTTTGTGGGAGACGGGTATCGTTGACTTGTTCATATTCTTTTGTTGTGCTCGACCCACGTTCTTAATCAGTTCGTGGTCGAGGTGGTAATGCTGACTGTTCATGCCACATATAGAATGCTTGAGCCTACCATCGAGGTAGCTCAAATTTGAGTAGTCCGAATTGAAAGTAGTACGAATTGGGTTAGGTCCCTACAATCGCCCCCTAGCAATTGAAGGTCTAATAACCTAATTTTGTAAGCTCGAAGTGGCTTGGAGTTAACTCTTACACCAATGTACTTATGACAAAATCTAATAGAAAGCAAGAAATGACACATGTGATTTAGCGTGGAAAACCTCTAAATAGGTAAAAAAAACCATGACCTCGAGTTGAGGGTTTTTGTAATAGTGATTTTTATTGCTTGAGGCTAATATCTTATTACAAGTGATCTCTTGACTTAGAAATGTTTGATCTTGTGAATAAGAAGTTTGAAATTTTGAGAATCTTTGAAAATATAGTTTTTTGGGTGATTTCTCGTGTATATTTATCTGGTTCTTGCCTCTTCTAGAACTTTTTTTTATAGGCCTTATTCATAGCTCTTCATCATACTGCAACACGTTCTCCGAACAATGTGGTTAGTAGCGATTGACTGAGTAACTGCTAAGTTCATGAGAGACATGTATCTTTGACTTGTTCAGGTTTTTCTGTTTGAGCTCGACTCACGTTTTTTATCAGTTTGAAAAGTAGGTGGCAATGTTTAACTGTCAAAGTCATGTGGAGAGTGCGTAAGTGCGTGAGTATGATATGGTGGTAGTTCGAACTGAAGATAGCTCGATATGGGTAAGGTCGAGGGGTAGGCCCCTACAATCGCCCTCTCGTAACCGAAGTCACGAGTGGCTTGGGTTGAGAAAGAATTTACATGTAAATGGGTATTAAGGTTTGAAGTTTGAATAATGAATGATGTAATGATGTTGTTTTGACTGTATGGAAAATGCGCGTGTTATGGGGGAACGTACGTGCATTAAATGTTGATGGGAATCTCGATGTACGCGACGGTTAGGGTTTGAAGAGTCTTGTTCGTATTGAATGATGACGTTTAGGGAAACGTTCCTGCACAATAAATGTAGGGTTATATAAATAGTACCTGTACTGAGGTTTATGGCAAAGTACGTTTGTTCTGTTGCCAAATCTTCTACAATTTTTGAAAATGGTGAAGACCCGAAGAATGGTTCTTGAAGAGAGAATTGTTTTTGAAATGTAAAGGTTGAAGTTAAAGTATTTCGGGGATCAGTCCATGGAGATGCCTACTTCCGTTCATGTTCCTCCGACGTATCAGGGGATGTCAGAAGATAAAGCGACTAAAGCCGAGGAGGATTTTTATTGTAGATGGAGGTTTCACCACGTTGTTTTGACAGGCGAGCAACGTTGGGTTTGTCTCCAGATTCTTGCGGAAGACAAGGTTGGGGAGACAGATGCATGGATAAACGTAATTACAAGATAATTGCGCTATTATTTTGCGTTGCAATAGATTATAAGGTTGGGCCCTCTTCATCTCTACCAACTTTGCGTGGGTGGTGGTAATAGGAGAAGCGGTAATGGTAGTGGAGGAGGAAGTCGGAGAACGGAAGTATGCTTCTGTACTTCCATCACTACTTTGCGCTGAGAAGACCTTCAGTTTGAAGAGTTGGTTCAAACACTGAGTCTCCTGCTTTCATAGTTTCCATTTGAAGTTCGTCTAGACTTTGACAAATCTCGTGGGGGGGGGGGGGGAGGATACTTGTTGTTTCCAATATCTGCTTTGCATCATGGTGATAAATTACTAAAGTAGAATGAACTGAAGGATTTGACATTTCGGAGTACCTGAAAGACTTGTTAGCTGTAAAAGTACTTACAAAACTTGTTATCTATAAAGTACCTAATGTTGAGTACTTGAAAGACTTGTTATCTGTAAAGTACCTGATGTTGAGTACCTGAAAGATTTGTTATCAGTAAAAACACTTGTAATTTTTTTTCGAGATAAATAAAATTTGTTATTCAAACTCTGTGTTGATATATAATAGATTAACTCTAGAAATCGAGCTGTATGATCCAAAGACTTTTGAATATTGTATGGAATAAAATGTATGAGATTGAAGAAGTAAAATATTTTTTAATAATCGAGCTGTTAGAAATTTATCTTTAAAAATATGTGTTAAGTGTCAAATATGATTCGACTTGTACGTTGAAAATGTGGGGGAGAAAAAGTAAGAATAGAAAAAATAGGGAGCTTCTGATTTTGTCCCTTGTGTAAAAGCAGTGAAAATCCAATGGCATGTAAACGTGAGTCATCATGAGTATGTTGAGGTCAGAGAGAGATTTGGAAAAGAGGGATACAAATAAATTAAAATATAAGGCAAAGGGCAATGCTGGCAAAACGTTTTTACCAAAAAGGTTCAAAACGTTTAACATGGATAGTGGAAGGGATGCCTTGGTTCCAAAACTAAGGACGGCTCGTGCGAGGCTCAATAACTGCCATCAGTTAGAGAAAAATAATAATATAAGTACTGCTTTATCTTTGTCATTCAAACGTTTCTCAACTTCTGAAAACTTGACGAGCAGTGAGAGAGGGAGGAAAAGGAAAAACAAAAATAACAGAGAATCGTGTGAGAGTTTAATCGAAAGTGATCAGCAGACAAAATGTGAAAGAGTTGCTGAGACGGAGTAACGAAGGTGGTTATTAGGGAAGGGTTTGGTACTGCCTCGGATTCACATTCTGACATAGAAGGTTAGTAGAGGATTTATGATGTATGTATGTGTTTTTAAAGTTTTTTTTTTGTTTCTAGGAAAATATACAAATTACTATTTATAGTAATCTATGCAGACCTGCTTGATGTGTGATATATGAAAGATATTTGTATGTGGTTGACGTATATGTAAAAGATAATAATAGATACCTGGACCTGTGTGTAGGTCGATCGTGAAGAGTGTTTGTATAGGATAAAATCTTTTTTTTATAGTTGATATGGTGAGTTCCCCTGTTAATGAGGTATCAACCTCTGGTCAGTCAGTTGAGTCTGGGATTGAAATGTCTGACAGTGGGGAAGAAGTTGGTGTTAATCATTTTTCAGATTTCCCTGAAAGATTGGTATCCTATCCTCCTCGCTCGGATGTATTCAAAGAGTTTTGTAAAGCCAAGGCTTCTGTAGGAGGAAGATGGGGTAACTGTATAGAACACGCCGGTAGGCAATTTAGGGGTTGCACTGTAGCAACTGAAGAGGAATACTTTTATATGTTGGCTGATTTGGCAAAAGAAAAAAGGGATAGGGATATAGATGAATCGATTTATTTGGAGTATTTCGATGAGAATGTTCAGAGTGAACTTTCAGAGGGTTTTTTATGTTATTTGTCTCAGTTGGAGTACGGATTGAGTCTTCTCCTTAGTAATTTGGTGAAAGGGATTATGAACCTTATCGGGGCATGTCCCGTTCAGATGAGCGAGAACATGTGGGAGGTGATAAGTGTTTGTGAATCTCTGAATATACGGTGGGAAGGAGATGAGAGGAGGAAGAGCAGTTTTATGGGGTAAAAAACTATTATGCAAGTGGAGGGGCATATTTTTGTGCGAGCTCGACTCGGTTTTACTTCTTCGATCTGAACTTAGCAGGTCGACCATGGAACAATAATATGATATGGGTGAAGGGTGACTACCTTCAGAGAGATGATGAAGAACCCTTATGACTTTTGTTTAGAATTATAAAACAAAGTAAGTATAACAGTGTATAATATATGAGATTGATAATTGAAATTGTATGATGCTTTGCTGATGATAATATTTTGTACGTAACAGGTCCTAAATCTTAGGTGATAAGGAAAGAGTCATTGCTGGACATAACTACCCAGGACGAGACATAGCTCGAGGCTGTGCTGGAGGAACTTGGCATTAACAGGAAAAAATATGTTAACAGCCGAGCCCAAAAAGTTCTAAAATCTCAGTCAACGAGGCTGATGATGAGTGCTGACGGCAGCAAGAAGAAGGGGACTGATGGGGAAAGGCGAGTGAACTTGCCTAAGGCCCTTGGAGTGGACTGCATAGGGTTACCTGAGTTTACTACATTGAGCAGGTTAGCTCGAACGTTTCCCAAGAAACAAATGCTGAAGCGTCCTTCGACCTCTGGAACCACGGGAAGTGGCGAGGCCATAGAAAAGTTAAAAAGGAGAAGGGTTGAACCCTCTGAAATGATTGGGGGTCGTAGAAGATCGACCTGTTGTGGAGGACGATTTGAAAGAGGTGGAGGAAAAAGTCAGGTTGGTAGCTCACTACGGGGAAGAAGAGATGAGCAAAATGGTAGGTTCATATTCCAGAATATATGATTAAATTTTTGTATTGTGACTCGAGCTAATAATAAGGTCGATTCTATTTTTTTTGTAGGCTGCTTGTCTGATAAAGAGAATATGCTTCGGGGTCGAGGAGGAGAGAGCGGAGCTGAAGAGGAAGAAGATCAAGCTCGAAAGGAACGTAGCTCGATTGAAAACTGATTTTCTCAAGGAGGGAAAGCGGGTGGAGGCTTTAAAGGCTTTGCAAGTGGTAGAGATCAACAACTTACATGCGGAAGCGAGAACGAACTTGAAGGAAGTGGTAGCTGAGCGTGACTGACTCGGGGACCACCTTATGTCAAAAGAATATTATGAAGATGAGGTCGATGCCATTAGGGCTGACACCTATGTGGTGGAGGATGATGATGAAGAGATTGAAGATGGTGTTATTGGAGTTGTGGATGGGCTAGATGATGTTTCTCCTCAGACGGTGAGAGACAACCAAGGGGATGACAACAAGCGTCCAGAAGAGAAGAATGAGAAGGTAGAGTAGTATGACGCTTTTGTGATTGTATGAATATTTGGGAATATTTGTAAATTGATTGGATATTTTTTCTTTGTATAGAATTTTGTAGGCTAAGTCACTTTCGTAAACCTTGATGTATGATCTTAAGGACATACGCCTCAGAATAAAAGGCTTAGAGGCTAAGCTTGCTAAGGAGAAAGATGCCTCAGCGTCCCTGTTATCTTCGCAAGTGGAGCTACAGGTTAGAACAGAGCAAAAAATATTTAATGTGTATGCTTCATTAGTATAGAGCTACAAAGTAATTAATAGAGTGTAGAAATGGACCAAAAATCTGTTATCGACTCAGGGGGTGGCACTGAAATGGTGCACAAGAAATATCGAAGTATTTACAACTTTAAAATATAGAGAATGTGTACCTTAGACTTTGAAGTATATGTTATGGAGCATCTATCTGTTATGTACTTCGACCTTAAGTTTAGAAATAGTTTTACACAGTAGATGTCAAAAAATACATATCTTGTTAGAAATGAGTCATATGTAGTGACTGAGTTTTCTTTATCGAACTTGATATAATGTTTCTATAATGTACATGTCGAATTGGAGTCAGCTCGCTTGCGCGAATATGATGTACGCCAATGTAATCAAGAATTTACAGAGGAGTTTGATAGGATGAGAGAGGCGAATGAAGACAGAGAAGATCAACATGTAAAGGTGCACTTCAAGTTTGTTGAGGCAACGCAGACTGCTATCGACCTAGCTCGGCAGATCGAGGAGAAGAATGCCGAAATTGAGAAAGGTTAAAAAGAGTTCGCAATGTTAAAAGAACATGTAGCGAAACTCAAAAGTCAGAATGATGCGTTGATGGTAAAGAGTAGGGAGGCTGACATGACTCGTTATATTATACAAGCACTAGAAAAATTGGAGGAAGGTTTAAATCGGCTGGTGGCCAGTCTTAAGAATGATTTTATCAAGAAAATGAACGATCAGGAGCAAATTCGAACTGATCTAGTAAATAATAGAAGTGAGTTGGAGCGATTGAAGAAGAAATTGGTTGATAAAGATAACAAGCTGAAGAGAGCTCGAGATGATCTATCTACGTCTGAAGTTGCAGTTGAACAATTGTATGCAGCTTTACATGCCAAAGATTTTAAATTTCGGACGGTGCAATGTAAGTGTGATAAGTTAAACAAAAGAGTGGCGTAATTGAAAACCGAACTAGCACAGGCCAATTTGCGTGCCAGAAACGCCGAGGCTGGAAAGCGTTCAAGGAAGAATAAAAATGATGCCAAGGTTTTACTTGTTCAAGGGGATGTAGTCAGCCTGTCAGCTCGAATAAGAGAGCTGGAGGGGGATGTCGCTCGAATTCAAGGTCACATACAAAATGGAGTTGAGCGGTTAAGGAAGAGCTAAAGGAAGCTGGATGCTTCTCTTTCCAGGGAAAAAGGGCTAGAACGGACTATCCGAGGGAAGGATATTTCGATACAGTAGAAGATAAACTGTTATGGAAGATTTTGGATGTGGAAGAACTGAACAGGGAGATTGAGGTACTTCGCGCTCAGGTGGCCGATTTGGAAGCGATCAATCGAGCTGAATAAGCTAAAGCTGACAAAAAATTAGAAGAAAATATTACTTTCACAGCTTGAGTAGATAGGGAAATGATATGGTTAAAAGAACGGTATACGAGGTCTGAAGAATGCCTTCATAGGGCAAGAATGAATTTCTCTAGGTCATTTGTAACTGAGGCACCGCACTTAGAACTGTTGAGGGCGGTAATTGCTTATTTTGTAGAAGAGGTAAAAAGGCTTGAGTCAAAAAGGGATACCTTATTCAGCAGTTTGTCAGACAGGAGATGTATTTGCCAAGCTGATATAGATCGAGGAAATTGCATGCAATCCATGGAAATGGATTTAGACCCCCGACCTGCTGAATTAATAGATCATTGCAGGATTGTTATAATTGCTCGAGTTCGAGAATTTATGGCTGGCCGACCTCCTGCTCGAGACTTTATGGTTGATAGACTTCTTGTTGTAAGGGAAAATGTAGCTGACATCCCAACAGTAGAAAAAAATCTATTGTAGAGGCTATATATATAACCTGAAAGAAAAATTTGTTGTTGCAGACAAGTTAAGAGATGAAAGCTAGTATTATCTTTACTTTATCTTATGTCTGTTAGAGTCTTTGATATAAAACAAGTGTTACCTTAGTTTTAATCGCAGAGATTTAATAGAGTCAACCAAACCAAGTGCTATCCTTAATTTAACTAGTATGATGTCACAGCCATATTGAGGTAGATGAAAGCTAGTTTTACCTTTACTTTATATTATGTTTGGTAAAGTCTTTGATGTTAAACAAGTATTACCTTAGTTTTAATCGTAGAGATCTAGTAGAGTATGCCAAACTAAGTGTTATCCTTGATTAACTTGTATAGAGGTCGCAACCATATTGAGGTAGATGAAAGCTAGTTTTACCTTTACTTTATCTTATGTCTGGTAGAGTCTTTAATGTAAAATAAGTATTACATTAGTTTTAATTGCAGAGATTTAGTAGAGTCAGCCAAACCAAGTATTATCATTGATTTAACTGGTATGATGTCGCAGCCATATTGAGGTAGATGAAAGCTAGTTTTACCTTTGTTTTATCTTATGTTTGGTAGAGTCTTTGATGTAAAATAAGTATTACCTTAGTTTTAATTGCAGAGATTTAGTAGAGTTAGCCAAACCAAGTGTTATCCTTGATTTAACTGGTATAGAGATTGATTAAAAACTAGTATTATCTATATTTTAATCTATGTATTATCTATAAAGTAGAGAGATATGGGAGAAAAACTTGTAAGTTTCATTGAATAAAAAAGGATGTACAAGGGATAGAGATGAAAATCTCACTTTTTAGGAAGGAAAAAGTGAGAAATTAAAATGGAGCAGTGAGGGACCTAACGATAGTACCATTTCAGCCGCCTAATGTTCCAAGGATTTGAAATGTGAACTTCCTTTTCTGTTATGAGATAATATGATCTCAGAACTGAGAGACCTGTAATACAGAATGGATCCTTCTAATTGTTTGCTAGTTTTCCTATATGAGGCTTTTTGCGGTGTTGAGGTATTTCTCTGAGGACGAGATCATCGATTTGGAAGGTATGGCTTCTGACTCATTTGTTATAGGAACTGGCCAGCATTTGGTGACATCGACCTAGGTTAGTGATGGCGCATTTCCTGGTTTTATCGATCCAATTGAGGTTATAAGCCAATTCAAACTCATTTTCCTCGTCAGTTAGCTCGTGATTTTTGACAGGATAATGGTATCCAGAGGGAATGATGGCTTCGGTACCATAGGTAATGAGGAATGGAGTATAGCCGATTGATTGACGTAGAGTGGTATGATATGCCCATAAGACATAAGGAAGTTCTCGAACCAAATTTCTTTTTTTCTGTGAGTGAAGCTATTTTTTGAGTCCATCCACGATGGTTTTGTTGGTGATTTCGGCCTGACCATTGCCTTGAGGGTAGTAGGGATTGGACAGTGAGTGGATGATATTGTGTTAATTGAGGAAAGCTAAGACTTTTTCTCCAACAAATTGGGGCCTGTTATCGATTCGAATTAGGTGAGGGCTCCCAAACTGAGTGATGATATGTTTCCAGATAAAAGAGATGACATCTTCTCTGGTTCGACAGAGTAGAACTGCTTCTACCCATTTTGTAAAATAGTCGGTAGCTACGAGTAGGTGGCGGCGGTTACTTGGAGAATTAGGAAATTTGCTGACAAGATCGAGTGCCCATCTTTGGACGACCAAAACACCTTGCTTGCATGGAGTTCGAGCACAGGGGCGCGTATCATCTGTCTATGTCATTGACATGCGTCACATTTGCGTGAGTACTCTTCCGCTTGCTTGCGCATGCCGGGCCATAATACTTCTTGAATAATGGCTCTGCTTGTTAGTGATTGACCTGTGGTATAGGAACTATAAGTACCTTTATGTAATTCGTGGAATATCTCATATGTTTCTATTTGGAGAGGCACTTAAGGTAAGTCCCCATGACTGAATGGCGGTACAAGGCACCATTTTGATTTGTGTAGAGCTTAGAATTATCGATCAGCTGTCGGCGCTCTTTCGGATCTGCTGGAAGTGGTCATTCACATTTGTTGTCGATGTTGAGATAAACTTAGAAAGGCATTCGCCAATAGTTATCTCCCCATTTATTGCCCCCAGTGTTGATCGTGTATACAAAAATGTGATCAATGCTAGGGGTTGAAATCACCTCGATCTAAAGATATCGAGCATCTGTGCCCAAGACCCCGGTTAGATATGCTAAGGAATCGGCGTGTTTATTTTCTCCTCGAGGAAGATAATCGAGAGTTGCTTGGGTGAACTTTTTCATCCTATTTGCAACGAGGGCTACGTATTCGATCATATTTCCATTCTTCTTGTATTGCTCAGAGTAGTGGTGGACGATAAATAGTAAATCTGTATAAACTGAGAGTTCCTAGACACCGAGCTCAAGAGCGAGGCCGAGTCCGTGAATGAGAGCTTTGTATTTGGTGATATTGTTTGAGGCCTCAAAATCCAAGCAGATTGATTTCTTAATTCTGTCGTTGGAAGGGGTAATTAATGCGATTCCAAATCCTGACATTGCCGGTCCTGCTGATCCATATGTAAGAAGTCTCTACCCTTTCCTTTTAATCCATTCAGCTCACTCGTCAAGTGTATTGGGGGTAGATCTTCTGTAACTTCCTCTATAAGGTCAGGATCGTGCACCTCCCACTTGGGATCTTCCACTGGAAAATCTGCAAAAAAACTGTAATGGCCCGACCCTTTTCAGAATGATGCTGTTCGAACTTGATATCTTGTTATCCAAAACTTACTGGCCATTGTTGCACTCTTCTTGATTTTTCTTTTTTGGATAGAACCTCCCGAAGTGGGTAGTTCGTCATAACTTTGACTGAATGAGCTTGGAAGTAGTGCTTGAGTTTCTGTGAAGTGTAAACAAGAATGAGAAGAAGTTTCTTAATTTTAGGGTACCTCATTTCAAGTTGAATGAGAACTGAGCTGAGTGAAGTATTTGTAACTGCTAAGTAAATAATCAATTCCTCATTATCTATTGGGGTGCTCATGATATGACACTTCCCTAAATAGGTTTTGAGATCCTGAAAAGCTGTTTCGCATTCTGATGTCCATTAAACCTCTACATTTGGTTAAACTTTTCCTCGTTTGGTACAACCGCAGAGTAATAGGAACAGCCAACGACAGCGGTTTAAAGATTTTGAAACGAATCGGTTGATAGCGACATTCTTGCAGACAAGTTTCTGAACGCCTTTAGTTATTTTTGGAGATGGCATATCGAGGACAGCTAGAATCTGATCTTGATTGGCCTCAATTCCCTTCTTGCTGATGAGGTGGCCTAAAAATTAACCTAAATGTACTCCGAATTGACACTTATCAGGATTAAGACACATCCTGTAAGATCGAAGAATGTTGAATATTGTGTTGAGATCTGAAATGTGGTTGGTGGACTGTATGCTCTTGCACAAGATATCCTCAATGTAGACTTCCATAACTTTCCCAAGATGTGCTTTGAACATAATAGTCATGAACCGTTGATAAGTAGCACCTGTATTTTTGAGTCCGAAGGGTAGGACTTTGTAGCAGTAAAGTTCTCTTTCATTGATAAAAGTGGTATTTTCTTAATCTTCATCCAAGAGTGGAATCTGATTATATCCAGAAGCAGCGTCCAACATAAATAGGAGTTCGTGACCTGCTGTGGAATCAAGTATCTGATGAATGTTAGGAAGAGGGAAACTTTCCTTTGGAGTATGTTTGTTTAAATCGGTAAAATCTACACAAACTTGGACTTTTCTGTTCTTCTTTGAGATAACGACGATGTTGGATATCCAATCTGGATATTTGGCTTCTCGAATGAATCTCACTTTGATTAATTTCTTGATCTCCATGTTAACTTCATCTCAAAGTCGCGGTGATAGTCACCGCTGTTTCTGTTTGACCGTCGTGGCGTTGATGTTGATGGCCAATTTGTGACATACCTTGGCCGGATCGACCCCAGGCATCTCTTCGAAAGACCACGTAAAAAACATCTCGATTAAGTTGTAAGAACTGAATTAAAGCGTCTTTTTCATGTTAAACCAGCTTAGTACCGATGAAAGTACTTATACTAGGCTAATCAATGTTGATGTATTCGGTGGGCTCCTCCGTGAAAAGCTAATCATCGGGGTGATCAACTTTCTATAATTGTTATACAACATATCTGTCAATAACAGATACGGTATTTTCACAAGTTTGAGAAAGTTTTTGACTACCTCTGTTCTCATAGATTCCATCCTTGTGTTTGAAGTGGTGTGCTTGATGATAGGTGGAAGTGATTGCTTTAATGTTATGAATCTAGCAACAACCCATAATCCCGAGATAACAAGATTTGGCGCTGATCACATAGAAGATGATGTCGATTGAGGCTGGTCATGCGGTAATAGGTAAGATGATCTTCCCTACTCGCTCTTCTTTAGATCCATTGAATCCGCTGATATCGGCGTCGCTTTGAATAACTTGATCGGCCAATCCTATTTGGTCGATAATGCTCTGAAAGAGAATCTCAATACCGCTGCCAGTATCGATCATCAAATTGTGTGCAAGACGAACTTCTTCATCTTGAGCATTATGACTAATGCATCATGATGTAGAAACTTGACATGGCTAGTATCGTAATCTTTGAATGAGATCCCGAGCCGGCGATTGCTCGACTCAGGTAAAAGTTTAGCTTTTTTGTCTTGAGGTGTGAGATCGCAACATTCTGATAGTCTCCTACGCTTGAATCTGTTAGAATTGGTGATCTGATTGATCTCGATCATGTTGTTATGGTGTATATGGTAGAGATGTTTCTCCTCAGCTTAATCTTTGACCTGGACAACTTCAAGTTGCTTCTTATAGCTGCCATCCTTGTATGATTCCAGGTCAACAATATATTCAAACATCTGTCCCTCTTTGAAAATGTATTTGAGCAACCTCTGTAAAACATAGCAATTTTCAATAGAATAATGGTTTACCTTATGATACATATAATAAGGCAGGTTCTCGATTGGTTCTAATGGTTGAGAGAGATAGTAGAGCTTATCCTTTGAGAGGATTTAAAAAATTATGAAGATTCAAACATTCATCTTTGGGAGGACCGATTTGATTTGTAAACCTCCTTTTCGAGGGTTGCTTGTATTTCCCTTAACACGCTTTTGGTATCCCTGATCTTTTTTTGGTTTAGTGCTTCAATTTGTAGATGGACCTTTCGTGGTTAGGACGGATTTAGTAGATTTATGCCTTTCAGGCATCATCCTTTCCAGGTCGATACAACCATTGACCTTGGTAATCATATCTTCTAAGGTTGCAGGTTTGTTGAGGATGAGGTGCTCTTTGGCTTTGTAGTCGAGCTGGAGTGCGTTGGTAAAAGCAGTAACAACTATTTTTTGATCGAGGTTATCTACTTTACGCGCGAGCTCCAAAAACTTCTTCACAAAAGCTTCAAGCTTCTCTCCGTATGACTGTTTGAGACTGATCAGAGAATATAAATTATCTTATTTGTCTCTGTTGTGAGTATACGTCTTGATGAATTGTTTCTGCAGCTGGTCGAATGTGTGTATTAAGTCTTTAGGTAGAGAGTAGAATCATTGGAGCGGTTCCTCCTACAGACTTGTGGCGAACAGGCATCAGAGAATGTCGTTGAGATTGGAATACAATCCCAATGGATCACGGTATTGTTGAATGTGCTTATTTGGATCGGTACCCTTGTATTTGTGAATTTTTGGAGCATGGAAACCTTTCGTATATCAAACAGTTCTTTGGCAATTGGACTTCCTTGTAACTTGCAGGTAAGGTCGTCGGTAGTGCCCAGAACTTGTGCTTCGATCAACTCCTTAATACGTTGGCCCATATGTTCTTGTGTGACGTAGTGACGTGTCGGTTGAGTGACTTAACGAGGAGGTTATGGATTGTGAGTACCGGTACCTTTACTCAAAAAATCTCGTGCTGGAACTCGAGACTGAGGTCATTGTTCTTCCTCTAGACGTGTGGAAATTCGGTGACCTCGGCTGATCTCAGACTGAATTTTACCACCCAAATGAATAGAAGGTTGGGGTTCATGCTGAACATTTCTGGAAATAGCTTTACTGGTGGCTTCTCGTGGTCCTAACCTTTCCTGTAAAGAAACCTGAGAAACTTCTGACAATTGATCGCAATCTCTTATTGGAGGAGCCTATTGAGTATTTTGTAGAGCCTGCAGGGTAGTCTGCATTGTTATCATCTGATCTTCATGTTGTTTGAGCACTGTCAAATGAGCTTGTTGTTCGATGTCGAGCTCCTTCTCACAGAGTTCTCGGTCGTGAGTTAATTGACGTTCGAGCTCGTTGCATTTTTCTGTCTCACCGTTGAGATTTGCCTGTAGCTCATGAAGTTATTCCGGCTCAGCTGAAAGGTTGAGCTGGATTCCTGTTGCTGGTCGTCTGGAAGTGACCATGATTCAAGTTTGTTGTGGAGGAAAAGTTTGCCTTAGGATATTGTGGAAATGCAATCTTTCCCATAGACGGCGCAAAATATAATGACCTAATTTCGTAAGCTCGAAGTGGCTTTGAATTAGCTCTTATACCAATGTACATGTGACAAAATCTAATAAAAAACAAGAAATGACACAGGTAATTTAGCGTAGAAAACCTCTGAATAGGTAAAAAAGCCACAACCTCGAGTTGATGGTTTTTGTAATAGTAACTTTTATTGCTTTTGGCTGATATCTTATTACAAGTGATCTCTTGACTTTGAAATGCTTGATCTTGTGAATAAGAAGTTTGAAGTTTTGAGAATCTTTGAAAATATAGTTTTCTGGGTAATTTCTCGTGTATATTTATCTGGTTCTTGCCTCTTCTAGAACTTCTTCTTTTTATAGGCCTTCTTCACAGCTCTTCTTCGTGCTGCAGTACGTTCTCCGAACAATGTGGTTAGTGGTGGTTGACTGAGTAACTGCTAAGTTTGTAGAGACAAGTATCTTTGACTTGTTCAATTTTTTATGTTTGAGCTCGACCCACATTTTTTATTAGTTTGAAGAGTAGGTGGTAATGTTTAACTGTCAAAGTCATGTGGAGAGTGCATGAGTACGTGAGTCTGATATGGAGGTAGTTCGAACTGGAGATAGCTCGATATGAGTAAGGTCGAGGGGTAGGCCCCTACAGAAGGCATGAGTGGCTTTGGTTGAGAAAGAACCTGTGTATTGTGGTGTTGGAAGTTGAAAAGAAATGATGTATTAATGGTGATTTGACTGGTTGGGTATACTAATATATTTCTTTATGGAGTGATGTATCTGGCATTTATGAGATGGAATGGATTGATGTATTTGACGCTTGGGGTTCCGAGAGCGGCTCTATTTTAAATAATGACTGCTTTGGAAATGTACCTGCGTATTAAATTCGATGGTTATATAAATAGTACATTTACTGTGGAGTCTGGCAAAGTACGCTGTGTTATAATCGTTTTCTATAATTTCTGAGTGATAATGGTAAAGACCCAGAAAATGGTGTATGAAGAGCAAGTTGCTGCTGAAATGCAGAAATTTAAACTAAGATACTTTGGGGATCAATCTTTGAAGATGCCTGTAGTCTCCTTATTTTATTAGGGGACAACAATAATCGTTCGATGGGTTGGGATTGATACTAAACCGGAGGAGGGAACCGCTCAACTGTCTCCGTGTTCCTCTGTCTGTCTCTCTCTGATTGTGTTTTCGAGATCGCTGAAGAATAGTAGTTTGCTTGAAGAAGGAAGAAGGAAAAGCTGATCCTATTTGTTTACCCTTCTCCTCTCTATTTATAAGGAGGGCTTGACCTAGGAGCATCCTCTCTCACGTGTTCAGGGAAATTCCTAGACTATCCCTTCAGAGTCGTGAGGTTGGGTGCTCCTCGTATTTGTTCTGTATTTGCTAATAATTGCTCGTTGTATAGAGATACTTAAGAGTAGTTTCCCTGCTCTAGTTATGCGAGGTTGGGGTCGTTGAAGGGCCTGCTCGTATGACTACTATGACTTCGTCACTAGCGGGAGTGCGCTCCTACAATCGCCCCCCTCAGGTCTGGCTCGCATAGAGGGAGACCTGAGGTAGGTCTGGCTGCATGTGGAGTTAGTCGTTCTGCGGGGGGTGTGACAGTCTATCTGACATTGTCTCGGGAGGGGGGCAGAATATTAAATTCATGGGAAAATGTGTGGTGTGACTGCTGATGCAGTGGGTAACGTGGTGAATGATGTGCGTGGGCCCGATACAGTTTTCAAGGAAGTTGTCTTTTCCCAAAATTGTATCTTCCAATATAAAAGGACAGATAGCTAGGAGCTTGAAGCTTCTCCTCTGTTTTGAATTTTTTTTAGCTTTGGAAGGGCGGAACTGATACACTTGGGTTTGAGCTAGAAGTATTAAGTGCTGTATAATTTTGCGTTGGAATTCTCAGGTGAGTTTACCCTTTTAACTTGTATAATCTGCTGTAGTATAATATCTTTTGATATGTTTTGGAATCAAGTGAAATGCCCGAGCGAAACGGGAGTGCGCGGCCTATCGGTGGTAACCGAAAGAGTTGTGGTGACCGTGGCTCCGGTATGAATCGTGTCATACGTCACGGAGTTGCGTCAACTTTCGGTAGCCACACCAGGAGGTAGCCTGGTCAATGGGCCGCGCCAGGGGGTGGTCTGGCCATAGGGTGCCCTAGTAATAAGGTGGTCATTATGCCCTTCACTACCTTAGGGTTGAGGCTGATGTTTGTGTCTGGCTCGCGCCGGGACATACGTGTGTCGAACACAGATCGGTAGATAGATATGAGGTAAGGAATAGAGAAAATGCGAGCAAAAATATGGTCGTATCTGAGGGTAAGTCAACGACGGAGGGCTCAACGGCCGGGCCATCAGGTACCGTGTCTGTGGGGTTGGTGGGCGGTTACGATCACGAGGCAGGAACTCTCGTGTCTCATAACTTGAGGGTAGAGTCGCAGGTGAATTTCATGGTGCTAGGGAGAGTACCTGGAGATCTGGCCCACAAAGACATTATTAATGGTCGTGAGGAAGGAGTGTCTGAGTTGTTTTGGCCTTATCCAAGCGAGTGGAGGTTGCCTGTAACGCTGGCTAATTACAAGAGTCCGGGAATCTCAATGGAGTATCTGGACGTCGTTAAAGAGCAGGAGAAAGCTCGTAAGTGGATATGGCCAGATTGCCAAACATTAGCGTCCAACCAATGCTTCGTGTACTTCGGGCAATTTGATGCAGGGCTGAGATTTCCCTTGGATGATTTAACAAAAAAATGTTTGAATTCGTTTGGGCGTGCCCCGGGGAAAATGAATGGTAATTTTTACCAGGTGATAACGGGATGTCGGCTGATTAATCAATCAATGCCTCCTCGTTGGAACGTAGGTTGTGGGGACATAATGGTCGCCTACAAGATGGGGCGTTGTCTGCGTCAATGGGACAATGTTCTGGAGGGATCGGGGGTAGAACGTGATGGGGACGAGGCGTTAGATGAGCCGATGTCTCCTCGTGTTACGCGTTCACGAGCACGGGAAGGGCAAAGGGGCAGCAAACTCGGACTGCTGCCAAGGCGAAATAGGTTGCAGGCAAGGCGACCATGGGTAAGGAGGGTGATGCAGGCCCGAGGTGTCAAAGAATCATGCGTCCTTGTGCGCCTGAGTGGAGGCACTGGTACTATATAGCTCGTAAATCCGGTGAGCCAAATTTTTTTAAGTTGCCGACGAGTGGGAATTATTGGTGTCGACATCCAATTCTGGTGACAGGGGGATTTGATTATGACAACGGGCCTAACCATCATTTACATCATAACGTGTTTAATACTAAGTGCACGTTCCTTCGTATAAGTTGTAGGAGTTGTGTGCGAGTCTCTGTTATTCGGTGACTAAATGATTGCTCTTTTATTTCACAGGTGTGACGCTAGCGAGGGTAACTTATAAATCGTCGCGCCTGCGTGTGCTTGGTCATAAAATAAAGAGAATCAAGTGTTGACCAATATTTTCGACAAGAAGTTTGACTCTGACAAGTACTGGTCAGCGGTCAAGTATAGCGAGCCACGTATCTGTCCCGCGAGCAATACTTACTATGTGGAAAGTGTGTACAGTTACAAGTCCGTGGAAAACGTTCGGATGAAGCCGAGGTTCTTAAGTACAAGGGGAAAGGATTTGTCCAGCTTAAATGCTATCGTGCCTCTTGTCACTGGACGGAGTTCTAGGCTGCGAGGGGCCAGTGGCCATACGGAGGATGTCCCAGCCGCAAAGCGGCAGAGATCAGTTGCTTATGGTCTTTTGGACGAAGTGCCTGGTCAACTACGAGGCAGGGAGAGAGAGCCGTTGTCTCACTCTTACATCGAGGAAGGGATACGCTTGGCAGGAAGTGGCAAACTCTTTGGTGGCAGTTTGCCCGAAGGGGAAGTGCAGAGTACTTCTTAAATGGAAAAGGAAAAGATGCGCCTTGCTCAGGCTCTGGATGACCCTCGGGATTGTCGTATTGCGGCCGTGGCTGTTGTCCGGGTAAGTTATTATTTTAGTGATTAGACGTCTGTTTCCTTTTGGGTTATGAATAATAAATCGTTGTTTACTTCATGTAGGGTACCCTTACGCTCGAGGCCTCTTTTCTCCTGGCCGATACCCTTGCCAACAGTAATACGGAGTTGGAATTGTGATTAGAAGAAATGAGGGCCTCGCAGAAGGAGCTTGTAACGGAGGCGCTACATTACGAGCTGGCGGAGCACGTTGCGAGCAGGACTGCTGGGCTCGAAGATCAATTGAAAGTGCTGACTTACGTGAAGCTTGCAGTCGATAGGGACTTGGAAGTAATCCACAGACGGTTATGGACTCTATCGCTGGGGAAGGAAGCGAGCTAGCAGAGCTTTCGTGAGGAGCTGGCGGGGGTGAAGCAAGTAACAGACGGTTTGCTGGGTCGCGTGACCGAGCTGGTATTGGGCAATGCTCGTTTAGAGGAGGAGTTTCGTTCATCGACGAAGTGGTGGGTGGATATGTTGGCTCCACCGTTGCTAGTACTGCGTCAGACTCAAAGTGTGCCGAAGTTGCGTCATCTGGGTTATTCCAGACGTCAAGGCCCTCTGCCTATCGGGAACAAGATAGATATTACCCCTGAAGAGGAGGTGCAACTTGCGGAGGAGGAGGAGGGGGGGGGGGGTGGCCCCTGCCTAGATGCTCGTTTCAACAGGACGGTCGTCCTGTACTGAGGCGAGAAAGGCTTTATATGTTTGACTTTGAACAAATTTTTGTTGTTTTTTGGTATGTAAACTTATGAAACTTATGGAGCCTTTGTCGTACACATGATTGCTAAACGTCCTCTTTGCTTGATATATTTGTGCTGACGTATTTTTAATTAGTACGCTTTCCCGTGTAAACAACGACCTTGTGATGTTCTCGTTATGATGCTCTCCTATTGGCCACGTAGTGAGGGATTAATGTAGGCGAAATGTCATGTTGGTTATTAATGTGTGTTGTGAGTTCCAAGGGGCAGTGAGTGGGGTCACTTGGGGGGACGTGTGTGGCGTAATTAATGTAGGGGATGGCTCTTGGGTTTCCCCATGGCAGTTAATGAGGCTTATATAAATGTAGACTTGTGGGAGATGGGTTCCATCCCGCCTTAGCAAACTTGTGGGAGGAGCACTTTTATTTTTTCATTGGAGCTTGGGATTGGACGTCCAAACATCTAGAGGAGAAAGATGCAGACGCGGTCGAAAGCCAGGTATAAAGCACGGGTGGGCGTATGGGTGGAATTTAATAAGAAGTTCTACTTTGGCGACCGTGGGCTAGCTGGGAAGCCGTTAGTGCGAACCTATGTCGATCCGTCAACCCTCCCCGTACCCGAGAGGAAGACGCAGGAAAAGTGGTGGTTCTGGTATCTTATTTTGCGGGATCAAATGCAAAATTGTGTAAGCCGTGAAATTGTCTTGCACGTGATGGCCGAGGAAGACGTCAAAGCGGCTAGTTGCGAAGGGCCGGGTTATGGAAAATGGGAGAGGTCGTGCCCCTGTTGTCCTTGGTGAATTTGCTCTGAATCAAGTCAGTTCCTGCTGTGTTCTTGTCTGTCAGTAGTCTTTTGCTGCTGTGAATTTAATTGCCATTAATTTTGAAATTTAATCCCACAACCAGTAATATGCACCATAGTCGTTACGTTTATTAATTAGTAGTCGCATTTTAAATAATCCGTTAAAACAAGGCACAAAATGATTGACAACTATTTACGCAATCCTCATTGGATTGGGTTACACTGGTCGCATAGGCAACCATGCCGTTGAGATTATGTGCGAAGGGCTCGATAACATTTTTAGGCAATCCTCGATGGACTGGGTTACTTTGGTCGTTTAATCGACGAGGCACCGAGTTTAGACGCGAAGTACTTATTATAATTTGCATGCGCTGCGAGGGCGGCCTAGTCTAGAGACAGTTTGACGCGAGGGTGGCATATCCCAAGGACTCCCCCAGTTAAATGATTTCTTTTTTATGTCAAAAAATGACTTTTGTGCTGTGCGAGGGTGGCCTACCTCAAGGACGCCTCGACTTTTGTGCTTTGCGAGGATGTCCTACGTCAAGGAAGCCTCGATTTTTGTACTCTGCGCGGATGACCTACATCAAGGATGTCCTCGGTTTTCGTGCTTTACAGGGCCGACCTACGTCAAGGACGCCCCCAGTTTAGTAATTTCATTTTTACGTCAATAAACGACTTTCGTGTGCGAGGGTGGCCTACCTCATGGACCCCTCGACTTTTGTGCTTTATGAGGATAACCTATATCCAGGACATCTCGACTCTCGTACATTGTGAGGATGGCCTACATTAAGGACGTCCTCGGGTTTTGTGCTTTGTGGGGGCAGCCTACGTCTAGGACACCTCCAGTTATGTGATTTCGTTTTTACGTCAAAAAACGACTTTCGTGTTGTGCGAGGGTGGCCTACCTCAAGGATGCCTCTACTTTCATTCTTTGTGAGGATGGCCTATGTCAAGGATACCTCAAATTTTGTACTTTGTGCGAACGGCCTTTGTCAAGGACGTCCTCAGTTTTCGTGCTTTACGGGGGCGGCCTATGTCAAGGATTCCCCCAGTTAAGAGATTTTAGTTTTACGTCAAAAAATGACTTTCGTGTTGTGCGAGGGTGGCCTACCTCAAGGTCGCCTCAACTTTTGTGCTTTACGAGGGCGGCCAACGTCAAGGTCGCCCCCAGTTCCATAATTGCTTTTATAAAATAATTTTCATCTCGTTTAGACGAGTGATCAGATAATTGAGATCTACGTTTGGGATTATGATGTTGAAACTGGACTTTTATTGAGCACGAGCGATCATGTACATGTGATGTGTTTCTAATGAACCCATTTGCGGAGGTTCATGGCATTCCAGGGGGATTTGAGTTCCTCACCATCGCGGTTGAGTAGGTAGTATGTGTTGGCATTGGCGACGCGGGATATGAGGTAATGGCCTTCCCAGTTGGGTTGTAGTTTGCCCTTGTTGTGATTATGAGTTGTTGGGAAGACTTTTTTCATGACGTAGTCGCCTTCGCAGAACTGTTGAGGGATTACTCGTTTGTGATAGTTTCTTTTCAATGTCTCTTGATACCGCAGTAGTTGGGAAAAAGCTTCCTCTCTGGTTTCATCTATAAAGTTGAGGTTCTTGGCGAGTAGTCGGTCATTGATTGCACTATCAACAACTAGGGATCTCGTCGTATTAGCGATGGCTTCGGTGGGGAGTACCGCTTCGGAGCCGTAAGTGAGCATAAATAGTGTGAAGCTCGTACTTTTCTGAGGGGTCGTTCGATATGACCACAGAACGTGGGGTAGCTCGTCCACCCAGTGACCTTTTACCGTGCCCAGTCGTTTACTGAATCCGTCGATGATGGTTTTGTTTGTGGCCTCGGCTTGTCCGTTTCCTTGGGGGTATCTAGGGCCCGAAGGGAGGATTTTTATATAATAAGGTCGTACGAAATCTGTGACTTTGCTTCCCACGGGTTGTGTACCGTTGTCGGTCATCAGTACTGCGTGGACGCCAAACCGAGTGATATTATGTTTCCATAGGAACGAGACGACCTCTTCCTCCCTAATATGAGCGAGGGGTATTGCCTCAACCCATTTGGTAAAATAGTCTGTTACGACCAGTAGCCATTGGCATCTCCCATGCTCCATTGGGAGGTCCCCGACGTTATCAAGTCCCCATTTTGCAAACGGCCATGGGTTGGAAATTGTATTAAGGTCAACTATTGGTGCGTAGATTATGTGCCCGTAGATTTGACATTTGCCGCATTTTTGGGCGTATGTTATGAAATCTTATGGCATAGTTGGCCAGTATAATCCTTGGGTACGTGCACGGTCAGCCATGGAAAGACCGGCTGTGTGGGCGCCGTAGACACCGTCGTGAATTTCTGCGATAACTGTATTGATTATCTCTCCAGCTATGCAAGTGAGGTGCAGAGCATATAGGCTTGTCCGTAAGATTTTTCCATTAATCATCGTATATTTTTGGGCTCTGTTACGGATGTTTTCGGCTGCTAACCGGTCATCAGGAAGGATGTGGTGTTCCTTGAGGAAATCAAGGAGAGGTTTGCGCCAGTCGGGGGGAACGAGTAGGTCAGTTTGCATGGCTGGTATTGTGTTTACGGTAATGCTCGGTTTATTAAGGATATCAATCTGGATGACGCAGAGTTTGTCACCGATGATGCCAGATATGCAAGGGCGTCCGAGTGTCTATTCTCACCACGGTGGATGCGTTCGAGGTTGATCTTTCAGAACTTGCTTAGTCGTTGTTTTAGTATTTCTATGTAGCCGGCCATTATGTCGTTGGCCTGAAACGTCCCGCTATGCTGGTTAACAACTAGCTGCGAGTCGGTGAAGATGGAAAGTTCTTCCACGCCCAGGGCCAACGCTGTTTCTAGTCCACTCAACAACGCATCGTATTCTGCCTCGTTGTTACTGAGGGGGAAATTGGCTCGTATGGCTTTCTCGATTTTCTCATTGGTCGGAGTATCTAACACTATGCCAAGACCAGAGGCGCCAGCGTTGACGGGCCCGTCGGTATATATAACTGCCATCCTTTAGTATACGCTGGCTCGTTGGTATCAAGGTGGGTGTCGAGGTCATCCTCCTCGTCATTATGCCAATTGTCGTCATGTATGGGGAGGTCTGCGAGGAGGTCCGCTACTGCCTGCCCTTTAATTGAGACTCGTGGCTCGTACCGGATGTCAAATTCACCTAGTGTAATTGCCCATTTTGCGATCCGGCGTGTCTTATCTTTCTTCACAAAATTTTCTCGTTGTGGTTGTGTGGTGATGACCTTGATTTTATGTGCCTGAAAATATGGTCGTAGCTTATGTGAGGCATATACTAGAGCGAGGGCCTATTTTTCTACCGTGGAGTACCGCAGTTCTGCTCCCATTAGAGTTTTCCTGACGAAATATATTGGCTTTTCCGCTTTGTATTTTGTGTGTACGAGGACCGCACTGATGGATTCATATGTATTGCTGAGGTACAAACCTAGTAACTCGTGCTCGATTTGGGCGCTGAGAATGGGTAGAGTGGCTAAGTAATGTAGCATGTTTTGAAAGTCTGTTTCGCATTCATCGTTCCATTGGCATTTTTTGTTTTCCCGAATGCAGTAAAATAATGGGCGACATTTGTAGGAATCTTTATAAATGAAGCGTCCAAGAGCTGCTATTTTTCCAACGAGGGCTTGTACTTGCTTTAATGTCCGTGGTGATGGCATACATGCATGATCACAAATTTCATCAGGGTCGGCTTCGATTCCACGTTGGGTGACTAGGTGTCCGAGGAACTTTCCCGAGGAAACCCCAAAGCTGCACTTTTCCTGGTTAAGACGCATCTTGTACGACTGTATCTTCATGAAAACTGTCTCGAGGTCGTTCAGGTGGTCGTTTCATAGGCGGCTTTTGACGAGCATGTCGTCGATATAGACCTCTACGGTTTTGCCAAGTTGTTCTTCAAACATTGTGGTCATGAGACGTTGGTACATGAATCCCTCATTCTTCAAGCCGAAGGGCATGACAGTATAGCAGTACAAGTTCTGCTCGATTGTGAAAGACGTGCACTCTTGATCTTCCACTGCTAATGGTAATTGGTTGTATCCCTAGTAGTCGTCTATGAATGACAACCGCTCGTGGCCGGCCGTGGAATCGACTAGTCTGGTAATGAGGGGAAAATGAAAACTATCTTTTGGGCAATGGCGGTTGAGGTCGGTAAAATCGGTGCACACTCGGGCTTTCCCATTCTTCTTTGGTACCGCGACCACGTTTGCTGCCCAGCGTGGGCAGTCAACAGGTCGTATAAATCCTGCATGCAGCAACTATTGTATCTCATCGTTGATAGCTTCGCGTAGTCGTGGTGCTGTTCGTCGTAGTTTTTGCTTGACGGGTTGGCTTTTTCATGAACATGTAAATGGTGACAGGCCATCACGGGGTCTATGCCTGACATTTCATCAAAAGACCATGTAAAGATATCTTTGAACTGTCGGAGTAGTATAATGAGGTCCGCGCGCTCGTCACCTGTCAAGAAGGAACCAATATAAGTTACTCTCGTGGGGCCGTCAATATCAATTGGAGCGACTGACTCCATGAGGGGTGGGGTCCATGATTTACTGAAGGTACTTATAATGGCATCGTTTTGGTCATGTGTTGTGTCTGTGAGCATTAAGTTACTTTTGGTGCGAGGAACGGGGGGCGAGTCCACCGCCATGGGCTCGTACCCCGTTCGTTGCTAATCGTTTCACTCGATATATTTCCCTTTCTTTTTTGTGATCTCTTGATTGATTAAGTATTGTAGTGAGTTGGCGTAGCAGACTCGGGCTGCGACCTGATAGCCGTGTATCTGATAGGGGCCGAACTTTGTTGGAAAGCGTATTACCTGGTGGTACGAGGAGGGGACGACCTTAATGGCGTGAATCCAGTGGCATCCCAGAATTCCATTGTAGTGTACTGTGGGGCTATTAATGATGATAAAAGTTGTAGGTACGATAACCGGGCCTTCCTGTACCTGAGTAACGAGCTATCCCATTACTCATTCAGCAGACCCGTTAAAACCAGAAATCCCAGTCTTGGAAGGTACCAGACAGTCCTGCATATTCATGTTGTGAAGTACATCGTAGTAGAGGATGTTAGCGCCACTACCGAAGTCGACCAACATTCTCTTAACAAGGATACCGCCTATGACGATCCAAATAATGAAGGCGTTGTCATAAGGGTGTGAAACGGTGCCAAGATCGTGATCGGTGAAGTAGATTTCTTGTTCTGGCAGAGGCCGAGTGGCTGCATCAATGCCGTGGGCGGCTCGCTGGTTCTCGGTTAGGCGGTAACATTACCTTGTTGAATTGGAAATGGAGTGCCTTGTAGGAGCTTGGTTGAGGTCGCCCAATATCATTTCACATACTGGTAAATGTTCTGGTGCCCGTAGGTTTGTTGTGCGTTCATCGTAGGTAGGGTGAGGCGTTCTCTCTGCGGGTGGGATTGGTTTTTTAAGGTAACGTGTATAGCGGCCGAGGCGGAACCAAGTCTCGGTTATGCTGATGAAATCATAACATTTTTTGGTTGGATGGTAATGTATCTCATGATGCGCGCAGTATGGGCGACCAGGTCGGTCAAGTCTGTTGCGAGGTTTTTTGTAGTCAGGGTCATTCTTTACCGTGAGGAGCAAGTCTACCCGTGAAATGGTCAGGTCGCTGGGAGAATAACGTTCCCACCGGGCAGTTCTTTATCGTCCGTCCCTAAAAGTTTTGGTATTATCTCATTGGTCGCGTTCTTTTCGTTGTCTAATCCTGTTCTCGTGTGGATCTTCGTGGGTATCCCATGAGTGTTTGGGTGCCTGATTACATAGTACTGGCATTGGTGCGGATGTGGTACTTATGAGGGCAGCAGTTTGTGAGGCAGGGGCACGGTTGTATGCTTCTACATTTTGATATTTACGGACCTTCATACAGGTGTTCGAGGGTTTTGGGCCATTTTTTATGCAGGGCCTCGCGTAACTTAGAACTGGGGAGACAAACGCCCATGAAGGTGAGGTAGGCTGCTGATGCGTCGACCCGTTCTATGAGGGTGAGCTCGCTTTTGAACTGTGAGAGGAGAGAGTCGGTGGTTTTGTTGATTTGTTGTTTCAGGGAGAATAGTTCCGCTAACTATTTTTTGGATTGCTGGTTGTGGAGGTATTTCTCGATAAATGCCAATGAGAGTTTTTCGAACGTGGATATAAAGTTGGGTACGAGACTTTGAAACCAGACGAGGGACTTGTCAAATAATGTCGAGGGGAATAGACAATCCATGTGCTCATCTGTTTGATGATGTAGGTCTATGCTGTATTGAATCTTGGAGAGGTGCTGCCTAGGATCCTGGCAACCGGTGAACGGCTCTATTTTAGGTCGAGAGTTACTTTGTGCAGGTACGTAGCTCCGTATGGCCGTTGTGAAGGGTGTATTATGGATCCGGCGGAGCGTCTCCGTGGTTAACCGCCTAGTTGGGTTTGCGCCGTGCATTGTCTGGATAAGTACTTTCACGGTCACTGATGTTAGTGGTTGCTAGTCATGTGTTTTCGCGATCCTTTTTTGAATGGCTTCGCCTCGGGTTGAAGACTCGTCAGCGTGGCTGTCGTAGTTGCAGGAATAAGTCGGCCCCGAAGAGGGCATTCCTGGGTATTGATCGTAAAACCTCTCGGTGTACGCGTGGTTCCGATTGTATTGGGGCTGACAATCATGGCTATGGGGGTAGGAAGGGTCATCTAGGCTATAAGGGGGGTGCCATGGTGATTGTGTTACGCGGTCATCACCATATCGGTCACCGTAGTCCATGATGGGCTTTAGTACGCGGTGGTTGTGGAGTTGGGGAGCATATCGACCGGGAGGGAGCGGGTCGTTATGGTTGAATTGGTAAACCGGTCGATGATGCAGTGGGCTTGTACGTTGGTGAACCGTGGGGTGCGGAGGCATAGTAGGTCCTCGGAGTGGTGCAAGGGGTTGGTGGACTGGTGTTACCGAGGCTCCAACTGCAAGTATAAGATTTTCTTCATACCCTTGAGGTGGTTCGTGCGGGGTTGACTAGCTTACAGACGCGGAGGGTACCGGATTGCCTAGTGACGGGTGAGTGCTATCGACGGGAGTATCACAAAGAGTGTTGCTGGCCAGTTGGAGATGTCGTATTTGGTTGCCTTTTGTGGACATCTGGTCCTGCAGTTGCACCAACGCTACTCTCATTTTGGCCATGGCTTATTCCTGGGACTGATTGTGGGTGGAAAATCACCATCGTTGCTCGGAGGAGGCTTTGGGGGGGGGGGGGGAACGCTGACGGCGCCAATTGTAGTCTCCTTATTTTATTAGGGGGTAACAATAATCGTTCGATGGGTTGGGATTGATACTAAACAGGAGGAGGGCACCGCTCAACTGTCTTCGGGTTCCTCTGTCTCTCTCTCTCTGATTGTGCTTTCGAGATTGCTGAGAAATAGCAGTTTGCTTAAAGAAGGAAGAAGGAGAAGCCGATCCTCTCTATTTACCCTTCTCCTCTCTATTTATAAGGAGGGTTTGACCTAAGAGAAACCTCTCTCACGTGTTCAGGGAAATTCCTAGACTATCCCTTCAGTGTCGTGAGGTTGGGTGTTCCTCGTATTTGTTTTGGATTTTCTAATAATTGCTCGTTGTATAGAGATACTTAAGAGTAATTTCCCTGCTCTAGTTATACGAGGTTGGGTCGTTGGCGGGCTTGCTCGTATGACTGCCACAACTTCGTCACTAACGGGAACGTGCTCCTACAATGCTCACCCCAATTCCCGTTCTGCCGACGTATCATGGCATGTCGAAAGAAGAAGCGGCTGAAGCTGAGGAAGACTTTTACTGTATGTAAAGATTTCATTACGTTGTCTTGACAGGGGAGCAATGTTGGAGGTGTGTCCGCATCCTTGAGAAGGACAAGGTTGAGGAGACAGATGTGGGGGCCGGTGTGTCTGTGAGGCAGTATCGCCGGTATCTTACGAATGACTGAATTCTAAGGTAGGACTTTGTTTTGTCTCAATCAACTCTTTGTTGGTGGGGGTTACGGAGGAGGAGAGGATAGAGGTAAAGGAGGGAAAAATGTGTTTGTAAAAATATAAGATGTGTAAAATCTTTTCGAACTGAATAACTTAGAATGACGGGGCTAGAATATTGTAGAAGATATAAAATTTACTGGAATTGGAAATTTGAGATCTGGGAGATATCGCTTGACATGTTGGACTGAAGGGCCTATAAGTGATGGTTAGGTTGAAATGAGGTAGGACGAATCCAAAGAGGTCGATATTGACAGATAAGTTCAAATAATTTTCTATCATGATTTTAGGGTTTCCAGTTATGGAAAAATAGATGACAAAATATATATACGAAATGTGGAGAATTTGAAATTATTTATGAAAGTTGTATAAATATGGAGAAATGTGATATACAGAGGAGGAAGAAAGATTATATGGTGAGGACTCGATCTGTGAGAATTCGTCAAGCTGTGGAAGGGCGGTTGGCGATAAAGATAGCTGAAGTGTGAGGGAAGATTTTTTGGCTGTTAGATTATGATTCTAACTTGCCAAAGACTTAATATCAGTTTGAAGGTTTAGTGTTTTTTTTTTTGTAAGCAACGATAAATAAATCAAAAGCTAAGCCCTAAAAGGCAATACAAAAATAGCCGAGTTAACTAGGTCCGAGTCCCCGCTGGGCTCAAAAAGAGAAAAAGCTGGGGAACAGGCTCCCAAGGCTGCTAAAGCATGCGCCTCAAAATTGAAACATCTATTTATAAACTGAAAACAAAACTCGTGAAAGCGAGCAGCGAGAAACAACATCTCTGGAGCAAGGGTGAGGGCTCCCCAAGAAAGGTCAGTGGATCCCGTCTCGAAAGCACTGACAAGGCACCGACAATCTGTGAGAGCCATCACTCTCTCCATTCCCCACCCCAGAGCGGCCTCCATGCCTCTAATCAATGCAACCGCCTCTGCCTCTTCAGAGTCTGCTACCCTGGAGGAGTCGTAACCTGAGCCCAAAATGCAAAGATTATGAGATTTAAGGACAAAGCTCGAGCCCCCTAGCGAGTCTTTTTTTGGCCATGCCCCGTCAACCAGAATGAAAAACCACCCTTCTCCGATCATGGGAAGAGGGTAGGTAGTCCTGAGCCTGACCGTAGAGAAATAGGGGTGACTCGAGGGGGTGTAGTAATTTTTTACCCTGTTCACAGACATAACTGGATTAGATTTCACCCTATTAAAGATCATATCGTTTCTGCTCATCCAGATAACATATAAAATAGAGCTGATATTTTCCCACTTTGAGGGGTCCGGGGCCGCCGTTCCATGTATGGCAATCTTGTGAATGATGCCAGTCAGGGAGTCGGAGTAGGGCCATAAATCAAAATTTAGAGAGGGGTCGAGCGCATACCAGAAATTGTGTATTTTCTTATAAAAGAAGAGGGCATGTGTTGTGGTCTCATCTTCTTCACCGCATCTAGGGCACAAAGTGACAGAGTCAGCGTCCCGGTGCCAGAGATTATGATTGGTGAGGATACCATTTTGGATGGCTTTCCAAAGGAATAGTTGAATTTGAAAAGGGACCTCCATATTCCAGACGGCTGACCAGTTAGTTGAGTTGCCAAAACCTTGCCCGCTATCCGTTTTGTGCTTCAAGTCCTTCTGACTGGAGGAGAGGTAGGCCGATTGCACCGTAAGGATACCCTTTTGAGCATTTCTCCACCTGAGGGTGTCTTTGGACGAATATTTGGTGAACGTGATACTCAAAATATGATTTGCTACTTCGGGATGAAAAAAAGATCGTATAAGTGTATCTTTCCAGATGCGCTGGGTAGGGCAGATAAGAGTCGAAATTTTTGTGTTTGTGCGGTGGGCAGGGGCCGGCCCCTGAGGATGACCGAGGGGGATACCCGATATCCAGGGATTAGGCCAGTAGTCGACGCCTTCACCATCCCCGATATGCTAAATGAGCTCCGACAAGATGTTATTTTTAGCATTTAAGATCCCTTTCCAGATCCAAGAATCGGTGGCTTTGGGAGTGGAGGGCATAAGAGAGACTTTGGGAGAGTAGCGTTTAATCAGATTGAAAGCTCAAATTTTATCGGGCTCTTTAATGACCCTCCAGAAGAGCTTGGTAAGCAGGGCTTGAGTATGGAGGAGGGAAGTCCTGATGCCCAGCCCTCCTTTATCTTTGGGGCGACAAATGTTCTTCCAGCTAATGAAGTGGGTCTTGTTCGCCCCAACACTGCTGGTACCCCACATGAATCTAGCATTGATGCAGTCAAGCTTCTTACTCGTCTTGATAGGAAAAGGGAATACAGACATATGGAATGGAGGAATTGTTGAGTTAACAACTTTTATAAGGGTAATTCTACCTGCTTGAGAGAGGCTTTTAGCTTTTCAACCCTCGATACACTTCGAGACTCTAGCTATAATATCTTAGAAGTTAAGAGTCTTTTTGCGGTCAAAAGTGAGAGGGGCTCCAAGGTATTTGTCACCTCCCGTGTCCCGCTTGATGTGGAGCATGCGTTGAATAAGCCAGTGATGCCTATGATGGCCATTCTTACTGAACAGGATGCAAGATTTTTCTAGATTGATCTCCTGACCAGACACTTTTTAAAGGAGTCCAGGGCGTCTTTAAGAGTGCCCGCCTCCTCCATGGTAGCTTTGCAGAAAATGAAACAGTCATCGTCATAGAGAAGGTGGGAGACCGGAGTGCTACCCCTAGCAGTCTTGATACTATGAAGAGCCCCTTTACTCTCTGCTTTGAGGATGATACGCGAGAGAACCTCCGTACAAATGAGAAAGAGGAAAGGAGAGAGGGGGTCGCCTTGTCTGAGTCCTCGCTTCGGTTTAAGGAAACCATAAGGAGAACCATTAATATTGAAGGAGAGGGCAGTGATGGAAATGCATTGATGGATCCAAGTCCACCATTTCTCATAAAGCCCCATAGCTTTCATGGTGTCCCCCTGGAAGCTTCACTCCACTCTATCCAAAGCTTTGCTAAGGTCAAGTTTCACTGCCATGCTTCCGGAAGCTCTTTTCTTTTTTGCCAGAGATCTGAGGATCTCTTAAGCTATAATAATATTATCAAAGATTTGGCAGCCAGGGACAAAGGTGTTCTGAGTGGGAGAAATGAGCTTATGAAGGAGAGGCTTCAGTCTACCGATAAGAATTTTGGTAATGATCTTGAATTTGACATTACAGAGGCTGATGGGGCGGAAGTGAGCCGGGCTGGTCGGGTTCTTGATCTTAGGGATCAGGGTGATGTTGGTATGGCTAAATTTTCCAAACAGGTGGTTCGATTGAAAAAAGTTTTATATGGCTTAACAGAGGTCCTCTTTGACGGTGTCCCAAGATTTTTGGTAGAATAGGGGCCTAAAATCGTCCGGTCCCGGGGATTTTCTGGGGTTCATAGAATAAAGGGCTTCTTTAATCTCTTCCATGGTAGGGATCTTGATCAGGTTATTGTTGTCGTCTGGTGTAACAATCATCTCCATAACCTGAAGGTCCTTAATCTTAGTGGGAGGGGAGGAGGATTGGAATAGGCTTTTATAGAAGTTAGGAAAAACATCTCCAATGTCTTTTCTATCGTGCGCCCAAGATCCATCTTCTTAATGAATGTTTTGGATATTATTCTGTCTGCGGCTGCAAATGGTCTCCATGTGAAAGAACCTGGTGTTACGATCTCCTTCTTTAAGCCAGAACTCTCTGGATTTATCTTTCCACAAAGTCTTTTCTTGGGTGAGAATGGATTCCAGCTTAGCTTAAAGAGTACTTTCTGCCAAGGCATTCTGATCCGTAGTAGGCTCAAATTGAAGCTAGCCAATATTCTCTCGAATTTGATTGGCCAATCCAGTTGTGGTGCTGAAGACCTCTCTGTTTTAGCTTTGCAACTCACGCTTGGTGTGTCTTAATTTTTTACACAGCTGGAGCGGGTGGGAGCCAGTCCGATCAACCTCCCAAGCTTCTTGATGACCGGATGGTAGTCGGCATGGTCGGGCCAGAAGGAGATAAAATGAAATTACTTGGGGAGCTGATGGGTGATAGGGGCAGTGTTAAGAAGGATAGAACCATGATCCGACCCAATAATGGGGAGGTTTCTGATAGTCGGCTCAGGAAAGTTTGTTCTCCAGGGCCCCGAGGCAAGCCCTCGATCCAGTCTGAGCTTGGTCAACTCCCTCCCTTTTCTTTTGTTGGACCAGGTGAAAGGAATACCAGAGAAGCCCAGGTCAATCATAGCCACGTTGAACATGAAGTCCTCCAGAAGGTTAGGGAGGGAATAATCGAAGGGGATTTTCCCAAATTTTTCTTCCTTACAGACAACACATTTCAGGCCGATAATGAGTTAGGGGATAGGGATACGGGTGGCCATCAGGGAAATAGCCTTCTAGTAGGGGATGCGATTATGAGTTTCGGGAGGACCATACGTGAAGGAGCATATCCATTGAACCGGCGGGGGATCCGAGAAAGGATTGTGCCCTCGAGAGGAAATAAGAGTGTCAATGCCTCTGGGGGTGGAGGTAAGAATGTGCATCTTGATGTCTTTATTCCAAGCCAGCCAGAGACCTCCTCCGTTATTGGTAGCCGTCGCCTCCATATGGGAATGATCGAAACCCAGCTTGGCGAACTTCTTGAAGGAAGCGGGGTCAGAAGTTTTGGTTTCAGAAAGGAACAGGACGTCCAGGGTGTGCTTACTTTGGATATTAAGGAGCTCACTAAGGGTGGCAGGCTTGCCGCTCCCCTTGCAGTTCCATGAGAGAATAATTATTTCTCACAGAGGGCCGGTATCGGGTCCGCTTCCAGATGTTTTGGAGTATTAAGGGGGTGAAGGGGCGAGGGAGGTATTTCGGGGGAAACCGAGTGGTCTTAAAGTAATCCTTCCTCCTTTTCCTGCCCGTGATGATGGCAGTCACCAAACGAGAATAGGCGATAGGGTGCGGAACGGAGATGAGTTTCCGGGCTGAGGCGCGGAAAGATCGTCGGTTAGCTTCGAAGCCCTTCCCAACCCCCGTTGTCATCTTAGGGGGATACACTACCTTGCCCCTTCTAGTTTTCCGGGCAGACCAGGCTGCCTTAATCCAACGATGTAGGTCGGTACGAGAGTTCATACCATCCTGACTCCTTTTATCGTCAGGGCCAGTATTCCAATAGTCCTTTTCGGCAGGCTGAGTGCTTCCAGTATTCGGAGGCTTACGTCTATAAAGGTCTCTAAGATTCTCCTTGTAAAATCTACCTTTGTTATGTCTAAAGCCTGGGGATCTTCCCCGGTCAAGTTGGGGGTACGGGTTACAGAAAATAGGAAAGGAAAAACTGAGCTAACAGGTATAACAAATTTAAGACAAGACTTATTACTGAAGGAATGTAGGTTATGTGGGAAAGGTATAATACGTACCTTGGCTGATTGAGAATCGCCCGTACCTTCCTCTATATTTGGAGAGCCTATGGGAAGTCATTTTCTATTTCTCTAGTTCCCAGTGCTGCTCCCGGCTCTGCTGGCAGACCAATCACCAAAAAAATCTTTGTGAGTTGGTGTCACCCAACCCGTGTGATTTGAGGTTGAATACCCAATTTCTAGCGGGGTAGGAGCCATAGAAGAGGAGGCCGGTGTTGCTGCAAGACTAGGTGTGTTGGGGGTCGGAATGTTCGGTGGGGTCTTTTGAGTCGGGCTGAGCGGAAAGAGGTAATGTGTAGGGGCCGATCTTTATCTGAGCTTGGGTCCATAGTGTCTCTTTTTGAGAGGACAAAAAAATGGTGTCTGCTGAAGTGGGGATGTGATGCTGGTGTAGTCCAGTAGTTTAGGGCCTAGACCCACCATCGAGCTCGGGCTAGGTACCGTGACTCTCTCCTCAAAAATCTGTTTGGAAAGGGGGTCGGTGTTGGGCTTGTGATGTGCGAAAGTTGGGCCTCCAATACTGCTGTTTGGCTTTTTGGTTCCCTTGCTAAGTGACTGCCTCGATATAAGCTTAAGTGGTCCCTTTATAAACAAATCCTTTGGATGAAAATTTTGCATACAACCTAGCTCAGAATACATACCGTTGTAAGGTTTGTCCATGTGGGACCCCAAGTCACCAATCAAGGCTGATGTGAGAGATTCGCTAGACGAAAAAATTGGTCGAGAAGCTTTGCGATGCGATATGGTGGAACATAAGGCCAGGCAATCATGTCGTTGCTGCCGTTGTTGCCACCCTGCAAACTTTTCTTCGAGCAATCTTTGATGAGATGGTGTGCATCCCTCCCCTCGCAATGATTTGAAGTATGGTTGAATGGAACCCATAAGCTCTTTTCCTTTTTTGCTGTGACCCGTGTATGCATCAAAATTGATTATCCTCGCTGTGCCGGTCCCACCATAGTCTGAGTCAGTCGGCATGAAGCCCATTTGGTCGGTGCCCATACCTAATTTGAAAAAATTCTCACTGTAGCAGCTCGGTTTTTTGCTTTGGTTGAATTACCGTTCTACTCTGAAACTGTTGATGCCAATCCAAAACAAGGAGATGGTCATTTGTCGTGTTCCATGGGGTGTGCTGTTGAGAGTAATGTGTTGGTTATGTGATAAACGACCGTCACTCCGCTCCCATAAGTGTTAGTTCTCTTTCGCTCGGATTTGTCCGCCGAATCGGTGTGCTTCCCTGATCTCTGCTGTTGTTCTGCGAATTCGGATCATGATATTTGTGTCATTTTGGAGGGGAGTTGTGGGCTGTATAGAAGTTCTTGAAGTGAGACGTGGTGATATTTTTTGGCAGGTTAACTTGAATGTGTGGACCGAAATGGAAGTCGAACTTATCGTTGATATTAAGTCGGTTTCTTTCATACCTCAACTTCTCAACCCGTTTGCATGTAGAGAGAGTATGTGTGAGCACGCCACAATACGGGCAAAATCCCTCTAGCCGTTCGTAACGGACAGTAATACGAGCCTCTCTGAGCTGAGCAGGTCGTGAAATCGGAATCATCAAAACCAACGGCTTCGCATTGAAAAGGTTAACCAGGATGCGAACAAAGCTGCCTCGTATGTTTTCTGTAGAATTCTCAACACAGTCGTCTCTAACGTACTCTCCAATTTTATTCCAGATAAGTCATAACATTTCTTTGCTCAACATACAGCACGGGAGACCCAAAATCTGAACCCAACAAAGAAATTTTGTGAAATTAATTTCCGATTGGTACAACATCGGGTTGAAACGTTGTTGGAGAATGGAGAACCCAAACACGTTCACCGGTTGTGAATTATGGATGATTTGGAGGTCTCTCGGATTATCAACGTTGGCAATAAAAATCTTTGAGTCTTTTTCTAATGAGAACGGGGGAATACGTAGAATATGCTTTGCCCACGCTCGCATGACCCCGTCCATAATGACCTGTTCTTTTATCTCCGGAGAGATTGATTTGAATGCAATTGCATTTTTCCATTTTATTTTGAGCTTAATCCAGGTCGAGTCGCCTAGGTGGATAACGAGAACAGGGTCGTGTGTGGTGATTCCTTGCATTAGCTGCGTAAGCTCAGTCTCCTCCTCTGCCTTGCTATGAAGTTTGGTGGATTCTTCTTCATTCCTAGGTGACAACAAAGGAGGGAAAGATCGACAGAGAGAGATAAATAAAGAACTCTAGTAATGACCGATGAGGTTTATATTTGTAAGTGGGTTTTTCCGAGTGGGTTTTGGCGAGTGGGTTTGAGTCCGAGTTAGGGATTGTGGTTGCTATGGGGTGGGAAAGAAGAAAAGGCGGATGGGAGAGAAAGAGTGAAATGCTGTCCCGAGAGGGGAGGTGGTAAAGGCTGATTATGAGGGAAACCTAGTGATGTCCTATGAGGGTTAAGCGAGTGAGCTTTGGCGATTGGGTTGGTATTCGAGTTAGGGTTGGTAGTTGTTTAGGGGTGAGATAGAAAGATGGAGGGTGGAAGAGAGATTAAAGTGCTGTCCTGAGAGGACGAGGATGAAAAGCTGTGGTTGGGAGGTGAGGTGGAGGTGTAGTGATGGGAGGGGAGAGGGGAGAAGGGGAGGGGAGAAGGAAAGGTTTAGATTTGAGGGGTAGGGAACTTGACTTACGAAGTCGCTTCTATGAGGAGCTATTTTGAACTGTGTAACGCTTAAGTCAGAAGACAAAATTACTATTAATCAAAAAAAATTTACACCATCATCAGAACATAATCCCAACTGTCCTGCGAGCGAAAAGAGCTCTTTTTTTTTTCTCTCTCTCTCTCTCTCTTTCTCTCTCTGATTTTCTCTAAAATCTGGATCAGTGAAGAGAAGAAATTCATGGTGGAGACAAGACGAATCTCTGCTTCATCGAAGCGCTCTGTCCCATCTCCCCCTAATAGGTCTTCTCATCCTCTCCCCAACAACAAACACTCTAATTTTTTTTATTTTGGTTTTGTTTGATTGATTGAATTAGATTTTTTAAATTGGGGTTGCAGGCATTATCAGAGGCAACAACCCCTTTGATTGATGGAGTGAATTCTGCTACATCGCTTTCTCTTGAACCCTAGAATTCGAAGGAACCAGAGCTCGGACAATCTGCGCCGTCGGGGGTGATCAATCTAAGGGGTTGGATGGATGTGATGTAGAGATGGATGAGAAAACCCCAGATGGGAATGATAAAAATGGAGTCTTATCAATTATATACAACTTGCAGTTCAATGGTTTGGTTTGAAAAGCTCATGGTTGAAAAGCTCGTGGTTGAAAAGCTTTAATGGGGATTTGAACACTTGGGTTTTCAATTGTTTTTGGTTCATGTACTTTCTTTCCAGTGGGATCATTAAAAAGTAAGTTAATCTTTTTCTCAATTTGAATTTGATTTATGTATGAAACTTTTTGTTGGATTTATTTGGAGAGATGTTCATTCCAAACCACATATCTCTTACAGAGGATCGGAATACGAGCAGGAAGTTCATGATGTTCGAACTTATCAATTAGTGCAAAAGTAAATGATTCAAGCCCGATTTTCGAACTGTGAGGGCTTATTTATAATCCCCGTACTGAGTCCGATATTCAAACTCACATAACTCGAATAAACATACTGATAACCAATCAAGGACTAAAAGCAAGGAGATCGTAATAGAGACTTCCTCATCTACAGCTCGGGGATGACAAAACATTCAATAACATCGCACTACAGAAAATACTCAGATACTTATCAACAGTTCGAATACACGCGAACACTATTAGAGATCGCATCTTCATCAACAGTTCGGAGATATCAAAGCATCCTGCGACTTCACGCTACAAAAGATACTCCTCTACTTGTCAACAGATCGTATGCACGTGAGCATCACAAGAGATCGTATCTTCCCAACGGTCTGAAGCTACAACTAAAGAATGTTAATAGATCCGTTTCAGATCAACAAGTATCAAGACATTACAAAAGTCTACCATGAAGACTCATCAAAACCCGATATTGTAACGTTCCTCATCAATGTAACCAACGGTCGTATTATAAGACCTATAAATAAGACTAGATAGCTACGAATTAAAGGGGTTGCTCTGAGAACCTCTAAGAGATATTTTCGACATCTCTCTCTCTCTTTTTGTAATAGTTAAGCAATCTAAATATATATCTCTCTTTTTAAAATTCTAAGGAGAGGTCGTGGTTTTTAACCCATTCAAGGGTTTTTCACGCTAAATCTAGTGTTGTTTATTTCCCGTTCATAACTAAACATCCTAGATTTCGAAGGTGTAAAGCGCTATCTTCGTGCAATACAAAAATTGGCTATTACAGGTATCAAGGTAAATGGCAACTTTAGGGCTAGGAATATCTTGAAGGGTCTAACCTGATGCTTTACAATTGGATATTTGAAGCATGAATTTCAAAAATTGGCTTCTAGATCTCCTTGTCAAAGATTAAAAGAGAAGGTGTCATGTCATCGATTGGTACCCCATAACTTTGTTTTACTTATGGTGTATGTATCAACCCTGTTTTGCTTTTTCTGTTTCCACAAAATGTGATGGGGCTAATTTCACTACATCTATTATTCGGATGAATGAATCCAGTGTTTATGGGTAGTTTAGAGAAATGAAGCGTAGTTTAGAGATATGAAGCTTCAAGGAGGTACTTAGAGAACCTTGCTCGCGCTTTTTTACTTATGATAACTGAGAGCATTTAATTCTTATTTACATAAGTTTACATTTGGTCACTCGATATAAGTTCACCCTCACCCACTTCTACTTTCATTTCTTATTTCGACTACTAAATCACCCTTTAAACCCTAGATCACTGCTCTCTCTCTCTCACATCTTCAAAATAAGGGAAAGAACTGGAACTAAACCCAAATTGGTCTTAGCTTCTCTTTGATTCAAGAAGAAGATCATTTGCTGTTCTACTGTAACGAAACCCAAATTGGTGTCAGCTGTTCTACTGTAACCTGTTGGGATATCCCTCACCATGAGAGTGCGTGAGGAGTAAGAATTGTGGAACTTTGTTGGGGCAGAAGTGAAGTCTACGTCGGCTACACTGCCGTTTTTTGCACTCATTTTTTTTGCCGATATTTCGGCAAAATAGAATCCTCGACGATACAACTTTGTCAACTATAAAAAAAGTAACATGGTTTTTAGGGTTGATGTACGAGAGAGATACATACGAGAAAAACCTTGCTTGAGAGAGAGAGAGATAGTCACTCAAGAAAGAAAACCTTTACTTTGTAAAGAGAGAGAAGAAGAGATTTAGTTAGTGTTTGAGAGACTTGAGGAGAGATTGTAATCTTCCTTCCTCACACTTATAAAGGATTGATTCTTGGTGGAAGTAGGCATCAATTTGCCGAACCACATTACATCTTGCGTTGTGGTATGTTTATTGTTTTTCCTTGCCATAATATTACCTGTTAGTGATATTTGTTAGAGTTTAGTGGATTGGGTTTTGTTAGTATTAAGATTTGTTCATTGCAAGACACCTCAGAGGGGTTTGATTGGTATCGCCTAATCCCAACATAACCTGCATTGGTAATAAATCTCTACTTTTCTCAATCATCTAATTTTACTCTCCAATTAGTTCTATTTTGTGTTAGAGATTGAAGCTATAAGTACCTTAGTATCTGTTGATTAGGGTAACTTGTTTAAGTTTTGATTTTGATTTGGCTTTAGCGTAGAAACGATCTCATCTTGCGGAAGAGGCTAGGCAAGAGCTGTTGAGACATGGCCGTAATTGCGAGTAAGGAAATAGCATCAATCAAGTTCCAACTGAATGAACGTTTCCCTTTTTATTATCTATGTTTTAGTCAAAGTTTTAACAGATATTTTGGTGTTTCTGTGTGTGTTGAACTTTTGGTGATGGTGTACTATTTCAGTTTCTCAAGCTCAATGTGATGATGAATAATGTGAAAACAACAATCACTTTTAATAGGATATATAGCGGAGTGCTGGAATTTAATCCCGACTAACGGTGATAGCTGAACAATACAAGGATGAAGGAATACAGAGTCGTGAAGTCGAACAAGGTAATTGCTTGCATTACATCTTTCTCTTTCAGATTATTTACATGAAACTGAAGGTTTTCACAATGAAAACATAGAAAGTACAAAAATTATTTCTCAGTGGTAATAGCATATTTCATTATGTATTTTTCTGCTATATTTTTCCTGTAGAGGGTTTGATGAACAGAAAGGCATCATTGCAAAGACACCTCAAGAAACGAAAAGACAGGTATTACTATTAGTTACAGTTAATGCTATTTATGGATATAAATCACAATATTTGATTAAGGTGCCCTTCAAATTCCATTGTTCCCTGCCCTTTCCTCTTAGGGGAAGATTTATGAACAAGGTAAAAATGGGAATATCATCTTCTTCTAGCTTGGAAATGATTTTTTTTTTTGGGAGTTGGAAGCTACTTGTGGGAATTGATCCCAGGACCTCTTGGTTTTCTTTTTCCAAGCACTAGTCCTACCAACTGAGCAAGCCCTCGTTGGTTTGGACCATCAAGCGAAGAGTTTGAACCTAAGTGAGGAGTCAAGTCCTAGTGGAACATGCTCCCCTCCCCAACTCAGATAACGATAGCAGTAAGCAACAAAGTCTTTCCTGCTTGATTCATTTATATATGCAAAATAGAGTATATACTTTATACTCATAAATATCAGGCAGTATTATTATGTGTACAGTACAGATAGGATGTATGAATCAATCAGAAGCAATAAAGATAGCAAAAAATGATCGAGCAAACAACACAATAGATTTTTAACGTGGCTCACTAAAATGGCTAATTCAGTAGAATATTGACATTGATCGGTGTCCATAATTGCAAAAAATTGGCAATTTTCTAAAGAAACCCGTTTTCTCTTATTTTCCCTTGCCTCTAGGTCTCAATTCTCTTGTCCTGTTTCTCTCAAGTCATATTTCTTTTACTTCTTATTTGCTGCTCAATAACATTAAGCTTCCAGCCTCCAGGTACCATATAAGGCCGCAAGTAAAGTTTCAATTTTGCTTCTAGGACACTTAACAAGGAACCCATTAAATCTATGAACTTTTGAAATTGTCTCTTGGTTTCCCCAAAATTCTTGTTCTCTTCTTTGAGCCTCGGACAGGGAGGCTGCTTCCCCTGCAACCTTCAGCCAGCTCATCACTCAGTTAGATCAGCGAAAAACACTGGTTTGATCTACAAGTATCCCCCATTAGCCTTAGCAACAAAACCTTTTCCAATATTTTGACATACCTAATTTTTTCATGACAAATAAGATTAAGTGATGACACTCACAAGGAGATGATTCAGATTTGATTATTTGGCAATGATGATCTCCTGCGAAAATCATTACTTAAGACCTAGCCTATGAAACAATTTTAGCTCTAGCAAAATAAGAATTCTTATTTAAAGAAACATAAGAGAATCATAAAACAGCAGTCCTTGAGACCACTCAAATTATCAGGAGATGGGATCCAAATTTGATGCGATAAGGAGTTTCAGACTGAGATAATTGTTCTGTAAGGATGATGCCTATGATGTTAAAACCGTCTCTGCAAACAATGCCCCTTGGTCGATTCCTCTCTATTTCTTTTTTGTATCCCTATAATAAAGCTTTAAATTTCATTGACACCCTGCAGATTGCAACAATTTAAACTGAAACCAAGAGTTCCCTGTGAATAACCACAAAATTTAAATCAAATAAAAAAACAATCACACAAGGGATATAACTTTAACAAGGTTCTCTACAATGTCTGCATCAACAGGCAGTGTGTTGTATTTTCCACTGTATCACTGTATGTAAATTCCAATAAGTTGCAGAAAGAAGTGTATGATAGAACTTATAATCAAGTATAAATTTGAAACGAATTATCCACATGTAACATTATAAACATTGATTTCTTTCTGCTGCTGTGTTTCAGATAGACGAAAAGCTTGATATTGTCTCCAAGGCATTTAGCACAATTAGGAAAACAGTTAGCCTACTTGTTTTTGTAATAGTTAACTCGGCGAGAGGAAACTCTTCTTGGAGGTACATGAGGGTCTTTGGTGAGTGGTGACCAATGAGAGTGAAGCTTAAAACACGGCTCTTCGTTTTTGTAATAGTAAACACTATGGGGATGGAACTCAAAATTTAAAAATGGTGATTGAGAGTTCCTAAATCGTGGCCCACGTTTACCTGTCCACGCCACTCTCTTTTAGTGTAATACATGTTTTGAAAGGCTTGTGAGAAATGATGGCAGAATTTGACATTTTGCTTTTGGTTTCTTGATAAGAAAACATGTATATTTACAGTAAAAGAGAAGATCGTCTCTAGACTGGTAAACTGGACATGAGTGCCCATTCTCTAGATTCTGGAAATTTCAGTCCCATTTTCCATTCCCATAATGCTCCATGAAGTTGTCATCCCCCATTGCCGGGTCCTTTTTGTAGGTCAAGTAAATACACAGTAGATGGTACTGCACGCAGGTTTGAGTTGAACATGTCACGCCTGAATGTAATGTTCTCTGTACAGACGGATTGTTCTTAAAGAAGGAAAGGAAAGTTTTAACACTTCACTTTGCAGGCAGTTATATTTTACATTAAGCTCTTTACTCTTGCTTATTTTGTAAAAAAAATAAATTGTGGCCATTATCAAGATTTTGGTATTGCTGTGCTTCTTCCCTGAAACACCATTTCTTTAGTAATGGACATCAAGTCTGACCAAACAAGCACCCTCCATGCTAAATGTCTAAATTCCACCATATTTATCAACTTTTGGTCGACGGAACAGCTGGATTTTAGATAATTTTGTTCCCGTTTCAGGTTTTTCTTAGTTTATATGGCAGGTTTTGCAGAATGTAAAGACATCTCTTGAATGATCGTGTTTGCTAGTTCTACTGTAAATCTTGGCAGTTTTTTTTTTAGTGTGAATACAGTAGAAAATCATAAAAACTCGCTTTATATGGATTGCTAGAGTTTCTTAAGTGGTTTGGGTTGGAAGTGAGAAATCAAGTTGGCTGGTTGGTTATGTTGGAGTGGAAAAGCTTATAGTGGGAGTCGAGATGACTGCCCAATTGGTTTACAAATAGATTTGGCGCAATTTTTTTGTACGTTTGCGTTTTCATTTTCAATTTTTTTTTTCATATCTTTGTTTTTGATCTCGCTCAGTTTCTTTGGTGAACAGTGTTCAAGTAATTATTAATTTTAACAGTGATGCTGAGAATACTATGCTGAGAGACGCCTTGTTGATGCTAGTGGCTTTTAGATTGTATCATCTCTAATGAAGCAATTGTTTACCACTTTTTCTCGCGATCTTTATAGTCTGCCTAACTGTGGCTGATGCTTAGGGTAGAAATTGTTACTGTGATAGATTCTGTTTAGTGTCTATTTCTTATGTTAAGCGCTGGGTTTACTTTTCATTGTCGAAATGTGTAGTGGCTCATCCTTGTATATATGCCATGGATTTGAATGTAGCCACCAGATCTTCAATTTAGAATATTGAAGTAGGGATTGCAAAAAATTGGGGACAGCCTCTCTGGGTATAACATTTCATTACTGCTTGAGCTAGGATCTTCATAGGGTTCTTGATCAAACACAGTGCACCAAAAAACCTTTTTTTTTAGAATTTATAGTATTATACTTTTTAACATGATTAACTATTGGCACCTCATGCTAAAATTCTAATAATTCCTCCTTAAGGCCTTTATTAATCAACAGCTTAATGGGCAAAATGTAACACATTAGCATGAATAGAGCACATTTATTTGTAATATTGCCACAAAGTATTTCGCATCTCTATGTTCAGCTTGTATTTTTCATGGGTCAGCTTCAGTTGGATGCTATTTATTCTTTGCAGAGAAATAGTATTCATGTCAAAGTGAGCTACATCAAAGTGAGGCTCTACTAGGAAAAGTCACTGTCAAACTGATCCTCAAACTCCAAAAATATCTCCCTTTTTTGATAACCACATGCAGCAACTAGGTCTATGTGTTGGTTGTAATTGTCGAGTTCCGGATTCAAAACCAGTTTCCACATTTTTAAATACGCGAAAGTGATGTTACCATAACTGATGTCATTTATTGTGATTACAGGGAAGATCTTTTCTGCTTCATCAAAATTCGAGTATTTATCGTCGTACGAGAGTTAATTCGATACCCATCCCACAAAATAAACTTGTTAGCATGACGAAGTCTAATGGAGTAAAGCCAAGTTCCCCGCAAGGAAAGTGAAATGTATGGGTAGAAAGCCACCACCGTTCTACAGGAGCATGAATCAAGCGGTTATCCGAATTTTCCGCCTTAATCGACAAAAACTCTTTGAAACCCATATCGTCGACCAACCTCTTCAACGTCAGATACTTGGCAATCCATTGCTATCACTTCAATACCTTATCCAGTGATCATGTACATTGTATTTTATCTCGGTTTTGAAAAAAGAAGAAGCACATTAGCAAAAAAAAAAATTCATTCTGGCATTTTGTCGAGCATTTCGCAAACAACGTTAATCACACTTAAATTTTGTTAAAAAAGCTTACCGGCATGTCCTCCGATCCAATAGAAATATGGACCCAGTTGTCTGGGAGAATATCAACTCAGTGCAAATCACCGAGGGTTGGGACATGATTATTTTCTGTGAGGTGTAACGACAACATGTTGGTTACCAATTCTTTCCCCCTTTGCTTAACTTCGGTGCTTATGTTGCGTCTCATTTTCAGGTATATATAGCCCAGCTGCAAACTAGATTCTCCCAACATTGTGTGGCTCTTAACGGCATTCTATTCAGCACATAAATGTGGGTTTAAACAATGTTGGGAATATGTTGGTTTTAAGTGTATTTGGTTTGGAGGGAAACTTGTTTACAAAAGCGAAGTATGTTAAAAGGGAAGGGAGTGGGTTTTTCTTTGCAGTTGATGCCACACAGTTCAGAACTATGCGGCTTTATTTAATTCAAAAGCAGCTACGTGGTGTTGTTTGGTTGGCTTTCATGCCCCGCAGTTCAGAATTGCGGGTAGGATAGTAAGTGTTGAGATGCAACGACGTGGCTAGATTTTAGTCGTTGTTCTTGCCCCACAGTTTAGAATTGCGATGAGTAATATTTACTTTGTTTGAGAGGTGAACTGTTGTGGGGTGGATTGGGGTGAATTCACCCACCTAGCTGTTGCATATGCTCTTAAAGAATAGTGCTGACCTAGTACGTAAGAAATTGGATGTATGAGATCTAACAGTTTACTTCAACTATACCATTTTAGGAAGAGTGAATTAGACTTTAGATCCCATATAAGTGGACAACTTTGGGCTTGTCCCCCACATTTGGCAAAAGTTTGACTTTGGACCCTAAATCAAAATTCCGGCCAAAATCAGACCAGAGTCAACTCATTGACTTGGGAAAACCAAGTCAAGATCTGGAAAAAGACTTCAAATACCCTCAGACATCTAACACTCAAACAAATGACATGTGGGTTAATCTGAACGGATAAAATTTGTTCAAAATTTGACCGTTATATACACCCAGATTCTTCTTCTCTGTTAATCACCACTTGAAGAACCCTAATTTGCAGAACTTCCCAAATTTTACAATTACAAACCCTAAACATCTCTAAACCTCAATTGTAAGTGTCTTTGAATCTCTATTGAAGTTCTACTGTTTGAATCTCTAAACCCATTTCTCTTATCCTCTTCTTTGATCGAAGCTTCCAATTCTCTGATTTCTGACAGTAGGTGGAGGTAAGCAAAGCGGTGATGAATCCCCTAAGGTAAGAAAACCCTCCCTAATTCCATTGTGTTTAATTTTGGGAACCTCTAAATTCTTGAAATTGTATTGTAAAACCCTAAATTCATCTTGCAAGTTTTTTGGTAAATGTGTTTTCTTGATACTCACAGTGCAAAAGATTGTCTTTGGGTCTATACAAGTTGCAAAAAAACCTACCTGCAATGGTTTAAGGAAGTTGCTTACATCTTACACCCCCCAAAATTATAGTAGGAAATACTTGCGGTGTTATCTATCTTCTTGCAGCTTATTCCAGTGGTTGGATCATGCATTGAAAGAAGTTGAAGGTGTTAGTGGATCATCAAAAGATCAGACTCAAACTAGTTGTTTTAGATGTGAAAAGACTGATCATTGGTGGAGATCATGTCCATGGAGAGAAACACATTGTCACATGAAGGGATGTACATGAATAAGAAAATTAAAGACATCTATACAACCACGAAGTAATGGGGAGAAGTACTTGAAGTGCCAAAATGATGAATACAAAAAGTTCATATGGCTGAGAGATGCCATATCACAGTCTGAGTCAAAGGAGGGATTTAGTGAAGCCGAGAAGAAAGCAAGTATGAATATCAAGATGAATATCACAATAGGTCTAAATGAATTTGTTAGGGACTTTAAAGGAAAACTATAGTGTAATAAATGTACTTCAAGATGTTATACTCTTTCATTAATGTAACAACCAGTTTGGATAAATATCAACTTAAATGATGTTTGGAATTATGCAACATTGTGACAGAATACAAAATTAAGACATAAATTTTAACACTGCAGAACACACACCATAGTATAGAATACACAATTGTAAAAGTAAAACTGTAACCAGGCATAATTTAGAGTCATATCCTTAAAATAAAAAAGAAATTGCATCTATGCAGAATTTAGAGTCATATCTCTTAAACGCCCAAAAAATTACAATAATGCATAATTTAGATCTTCCAACTTGGTCTAGGTGGTATATAAGCCTTTTTGTAGGGATTTTCTGGGGGTACAACATGTGTCTGGCTAGACTGTGTAGAAACTGCAGTTTTTGATTGATTGGTCTGACTAGGCTGTGTATCAATTGTACTCCTTGGGCCACTACCTTGACTACATTTAAATCATTCACCAATTGAAGCATTATATGAACCCCTCCCTCTAGATTGACTATTACTTGATCTCCCTCTTGATCTACCACCTGCACCGACACTTGATCTACCACCTACAACTGCACTTGATCTACCACCTGCAGCTGCACTTAATTTACCACCTGCACTTGATCTACCACCTGTACTTGATCTACCACCTATACTTGATCTACAACCTGCAGCTGCACTTGATCTACCACCTGCACTTGATCTACCACCTGTACTTGATCTACCACTTGTAGTTGATCTACCACCTATACTTGATCTACTACCTGTAGCTATACTTGATCTACTACCTACAACTGTACTTGATCTGCCACCTGTACTTAATCTACCACCTGCAGCTGCACTTGATCTGTAACCTGTACCTGTACTTGATCTACCACTTCTCCTCCCTCCTGATCTACCTCCTCCCCTAATAGTTGATATGCCTCTAGTGCTCATTTTTGTAATATTAAAGCCCATGTTAGCTTTTAGTTCTCTTTGACTCACAGGTGTATCTTGCCTGGAAATAGGCCTTCTTATTGGAGGCTGAGGCAATGCAGGTGGACCTTTGCATGTTTTCTTATTATGGCCAAACATTTCACACTTACCATATTTTCTTTCCCCTCCATTGCCATTAAGCTCATCTACATCTTTTTTTCTTTGTTTTCTTGGCTTTCCAGCTGGCCTAATAAGTGGTGGTGGTCTGACCTCTCTTGGGGGCTGAAATAAGTATCAAAATCCAAATAAGAGACTGAATTTTTTTTATTTGAAACAAAATATAATGGTATTTACTATGTAGTTCAAATTACCTTCCCCCAACTTGATTCATCTTCTGCAGCATAAATGGCATCAAGATATGTAGCAACATAAGATGACACTCAATAGTATTTACTACAATATCTGCATATAGGCATTTAGTAGGCATTACTAAACAAAAAAGAAAAAAAAAAAAGAAACTAACTTTAAACAAGCTAGGTAGTGATAAGCATTTACTTTATCCATGGTCTCCTCATAGGAACAAGAACACACACTGCATGAACACATGGTAGTCCCGAGATTTGCCACTGTTTACATTCATATTCTTGGTCATCCAAACTCATTGACCATTGTTACCCATCTTTTGATGTTGTGTGCCTCTTCTAAGATCCACCTGCAATATCATACTTGTCATAACTATTCTTCATCTTCTCAATATGAGTTACTGCCCTAGGTACCAAACCTTGTTGGTCCCAAGTTTCTGCCTTATTTTTTCTTTCATACATGAAAGTCATCATCATCATATTGAGCTTCTGCACTGCCTTGTGAAGTGGTTTATCCTTAATCTTCAAAATCCACTTGTTGAATGACTCACTGAAATTGTTGGTTATGTGCTCACATTTTGCAATTGTGTCAAAATGGGACATGCACCAAGTTTCAGGAGCTTTTCTTTCTAACCATCTATTTGCTTTAGGATGGTCTATTTCAAGTTGTGCAAGGAAATTATATTTGTCAACCACTCTGTAAGCTCTTGCTGTATTCCAAGATAGTTTCTTCAAATGTGTGCCTCTAAAGGTTTTTTTAAAATTCTTGTACATGTCTAAAGCAAAACCTATGATTGCAATATGAATAGTTATCTGTTACAGCTTTAATTAGCGCTTTTTGCCTTTCATAGATGAATGTCAACTTGGCTTTATGTTGTTCAAGCCATGGCTGCAGTATTTTTAAAAATGTGTTCCAAAAAAAAAATGGCTTTCGCGGACGGAAGAGCCATACATTTAGCGACATTTATTTATGTCAGTAGTTAGCAACGGGTATTATTCATCAATAAAATTGAAATGACTATCGCTAACTTTTGTAAAACAATTGTAATAATTACGACAACATACTCTCATCACAAATTGTTTTAGATATCCGTCACCAAATATTGAAAATCGAATCGCGACTTCTTCCTTTGCTCCACAACTCCCTTTTTATTTCCCACGTTCCCTTCTTTTTAACAACTCCTCATCTCCCATGATCCATTTTGAGTAATCTGATAACGATCTTCTCTTTTACGATTCTCCCCTTTCCCTCTGTTTTTCTTTTAATTTCACCATCTCTTCTCTTTTGAATAATATTTTTGTTGAAGTTTAGGTGTGAATTTCCTCTATGTTTTAGGGCCTGGATACTAGAGATGTTATCAAGAGTAATTTCGGTGATTACAATTGGTGGGTTAGTTTATTGCTGTAATTATGATTATAATCTTGGTGAGTAATCTTTGATTTGGGGATAGTTATTTGTCATGTTCTCATTGCTTTCTTCGATTGATTTACCAACTTTATTATACATGTCTAATTCTACTCATATACATTGATATTCTTAGATTTTTCTTTAATAACAAAAGTTAGTCAAGCTTAAGAATCTTGGTTTTGGAAATTTAAATTTCATCTATTTGAATGATGGTGTTGCTTTATTTCGTTGAGTAGTCATCTTCTTATCATCTTCTCCTCCTAAATTCTTCTTGTTCTCTGATTTTGTAATTTATGGGGATTAGGAAGCAATTGCAAGGGAAGCTAAGTGTATCAACGATATGTTGTAGAAGACTGGGGAAGTTACAAGAGTGGGAGGAGATCATTATAAAATATCAGAGGAATACTGGATCATTTTCCGGTTCACCATCCACTATTACATCTGCTCTTTCTTACCTTTAAGACGTTAACTGCCTTCATTACTCGTACTTGCAACTGGAATTTTTTGGTGATATAGGTAATTTATGTCCATATCTTCCTCTAGTATGCACGGTATACCTATGTTATAACTTTTATTCACTTCTATTTTATTGTCTTTTTTAATTCCATTAATGACATGGTTGAAGAGTTATAAAATAATAACATGTTTAGTTTGAAAATCGTAAACGATAGTTCAAACCAAACCCTGATGTGATGACCTCCAGAAACTATTTCTTTCCTCTCAAGTCACCCCAAAAATGCCCCTTTCGCCCACTTCAATCATTATAAAATGCTTGACCGGATCACCAATTGAACACAAAAGTAGTGAATATGTGAACTTCTTATTACTCTTGTTCCACAATTTGGTTGGTTTGGTTTATTCTATTTTCGTAATCAATAGTAAGTTAGTTCATAATTTCCCTCTTCATGGTGATGCATATAGATGATTCAAAGGCTTTTTTCTTTGTGAAGATGGCTACATATTGGAAGTTGAGCATACAAGCAATGGAGGTTACTGGCTCTTGTACAAGCCTTTTGTGTTCTATCTTCTAGCAAATATTGTTGAGTGTTTGTTGTTTTTGTTCTATTACAGGTTGTTAGAGTAAGATTTTGACTAAGTTATGCATTGTTTTCTGGCTGAAAGCTGAAGGTACCCAAATGGTTTATACAATGGGGATTTTATGAAGACTCGCTACAGGTTGCAGATGTTATAGACACGAGCTACAAACCTCCTTATCCAAAATGCTGTATTTAGAATTTATCTTTCGCTATAACAATGTCTCTTATATGTTGATGCTTTACAACTTAGTTGTTGGGCATTCACTTGCTTTCTTATGTGATATATTAGTAGGATGAAAATTGTATTCCTATTATCACAGAGGTCTAATGTCCCCATCAAAAAGGCGTTGTGCTAGATCACAGAGGTCGTGAGATAAAAAGATATCATAATTGTCTTAGAGAACCCTTCATTATCTATCTGTTTCTTCAATTCTCTCTTAATTGGCACTACATTATTTCACCTGAACATTTTGCAATCTTCTTCAATTTTCTTTATGCAGATAATGTGTATCTTACTTATTTTTTGTATGGTTCAACTACTATAACCTTAACCATGAATGAGTTCTTTGAATTGGTTGCATTTTTGTGGTCTTTGCAGGTGTCACGCATATGATTCTTGATAACAAGTAATTTCTTGCATTCAATGATCCCTTAACTTCGCTCAAAGAAAGGAGTAATTGTTAAAGAATTGAGTAACTGATGTGGAAGAGAACAATTTTGAAGAAATTGATTTTGCTAATGCAACATCAAAGATTAAGTCTTATAGGATAGAAGTAAACGAGCGTCTGTAATATAGTTCATTAGATGTTATGGGTGTTAGTTGTATAACTTTATACTGTAAGAATGTTTCTAAAGAATAAAATGATTTTAGGTTTATTTGTTTTCCCCCTCCCTGGTTAAATTTTGTTATGGTATTTTTTTGGATTTAATTATTATTTCTTTTTTTAAAATAATTGTTAAGGCAACAATTTTCTAACATCATCAAAAAGTGAAGGAACTCCTGTTAGACGACAATTTTAGGTATCGTCACTAAAAGTTTAGCGACAAAATTAATGGTCGCTGAAGTGCAATACTCGGCGAAAAATTATACGTGTCACGAAAGCTATAGCGTACGACGACGGGTTTTTCCGTTGCCCAACTTTTAGTGACCTCAACATCAACAACAACCATCTGACGACTTTTGCCCCTCGCTAAATGTCTTTTGCGATATGCTAAAATCGTAGCTAAAAACCTTTTTTTTGGTGACAAACACCACCATATTTGCCCTTCATGAAACATCCATCTAGACCAAGAATTGGCCTATAACCATTCAACAAACCATCCAATGAAGCCTTGAACATTACAAAAGTACCAGTCCACTGCAATGTTGATGGATCTGAGCTACAACTAATCACACTACCAGGGTTTGCTATAAGAAGCTTATCAACTAAAGAAGACATCTTAAAATATCCTTCATCATATGAGCCCACAATCTTTTCCATACATATAGTCCATGCATTCCATGAAGTCCAATATGAAAGATCAATCCCAAATTTTCTTCATATTATTGTCTCAACATCAAGAGGCCTAGATTGCTTGCTATTCCTCAATCCATCCTCACAGTAGTTGGCAACCCAGAGAACATTTGCTAATTGATTTTTTTCATCACTATTGCCTTCACAGGTATGTTCCAAGACATTTGAACCCTTAACAGTCATTGTATGTCCATCAAGGGATCTTTTCACATATAGCATCCAACTGCAATTCTCATCTGTACATTTGAACCTTAGCCTATAGCTATTATTTTTCCTTTGCATATATGTGAGCTTGTTCATAATGGACCATGTCCTAATGTAGTTTTTTGCCTCATACACAATTGGCCACTCCATACCAACAATAATTTGAGTATTGAGTACTATCTCCAAATTCTATTTCTTCTTCAACCTCAAATATATTGGTAGTCTCCATCACATATTGATTAAATTCTTCATGCTTTGCTAAATCCACAATGGTAGGTATACCATCTCCATCTAGTGAAGAGTGAGTACTGTAGTAACCATCTTCAGGCTCCAAATTGTTAATATCATTCTTTGAATCTGGATTAATTTCCTCCTCCATATGATTTTGTTCAAACTGATTTTCTTTAAAATGTTGTTCTTCAACCACATTAATTACTTGTATAACAGGTTCTTCAGGTTCTTTACCACCAGATTCAACAACATATTCATCCCCATATTTAGGAAAATTAGGAAGATTCTTATTTATGTTTCCCTCATCACAATCACTATCACTAGATTCTGGGATCACATCCAATTCCTCTTCAGACAAGTCACTTGGTCTCTTCCTTTTCAGCACTTGGACATATTTAGGTTTCATGATAAATGATGCATAAAAATTGACCTTTCCCTGGGCAACACTGTCACTATTACAACACATATCCTTGAAAACATTTGTCTTATCCACTACAATATTCTCTCCAAGAAATATACAACATACTTGGATCATGAATCCTTTAGGAATTGTTCCCATGATATGCTCTGTGAAATTTAACAATTTTGGCCAACTTAGGGATCCATTTGAACTTCCAGATATGATGAACTCTTTCCCACCAACATAGTTATCATGGCTATATCCACAATTCCCTGCTTCTACCCAAGTCCCCCAAACATTAAAGATCATGGGATTATTATAATTTATACATAAAAAATATCTGTCATAATCTACACTTCATACAACTTTAATATGAAATGCATAATTCATAAGGAACAATTTGAGGAAACAAAAAAGAATTTCATTCACATATCATAAACAAAAGTTTAGTTCCCATAAGTATAATTGTCATCAACAAAAAACTTCCCAAAAAGTTCAGAATTTAAGCCCCTAGGGCACCTTCATAAACAACTAACAAAAAATGATATAAACCTAAAAAAAAAAACCCTACATCTTTAACCACCACATTACATCCCACCACAACACCATCACCACCACATCACATCACATCACACCACCACCACCATCCAACCTTGGTCTCTTGGGTACAGGCTCACCATCACCACTATCACCATCCCCATCCCCACCATCCTCCACTGATGTCTCTTCTTCTTCTTGATCGATTATAAACTGACGTCTTAAAAGACCCGCAAGTGCACGGTGTATCGTTAAGTACAAGGGTAAGCGGGGTCGTATCCCAAGAGAGTTGTGGTACAAATTATGCTTCGAGTTACTAATTTTATCCAATAAGAATGAGTTTTGAGTTTTTATAAGTAAATAAATTAAAATAAAACACAAACTAGAAAAGGTATTGATACGATTGGAGAGGAAACCAAGACGTGATTTCACTCCATCCGTTGTAACCTTGAGATAGTGTACCTAGTTAGAGTATTCACGAATTCCCGTATCACATATCCTTGGTCGGGTATATGCAATACATCATGAGATAAAATAATTATTGATTGGGAACTACCCATAAACCAACTTATTCAACCATGGTCCGGTTGATAAACATGGATTATGTTCTCTTCTCCATGTTCCTAACCTATCTTGTTATGGTCAAACAAAATGGTTACTTATATTCCTTATTCCTCCTAATTCTAGCTATGGTCAAGCCTAGGATGAAGGAATACGAATATATAATATTCTGGGATAAAGAGAAAGTAATTACTCTAACTAAGCTACACAATCTGCACTAAGGCTACATTGGGTGGAGCTTCCTCTAGCCTTGGCTAAGAAGATTAGCTACTCATCCCTTTGATCATTGCCATACTACTATTACTGCGATAAAAGTAAAAAAAAACAAGAAAAAGAGAAGAACAAGAACTTTATTGCTTATTGAATATTGATATTTACACTCTCCAAGATGATCTCTCATGGGTGGGATTCCCCTCCTATTTATAGAGTATAGGATGGGTTACTAAATATCACCATTAATATAAAATCCCCTAAACAATGCCTAAAATCATGCATAGATATTACAACTCATGAGAATAATATCTATATCTAATTCTCTTCAATGGGATTTCATGCATGGGCCTTTGGTTGACAACTTCAAATGAAAATCATTGTTGGAATGCATCACCCTTGTTCTTTGTTAAAAACTGGAAAAATGTACGACTTGTTTATCATGTGACCGATTTCTGTAAATACAAACAAAAACACTATTAGTGTCACATTTATTTAATAAATGACTAGATAGATATAAATTTAGGAGTTGTACACGTAAATATTACGTGTCTATCACTTCTTCTTCTTCAGAGTTCTCTTCCTCTTCATGATCAGAGTAATCATACTGGGCATTCTTTTCTTCAAGCCTTTTTTCTTCTTTCTCTGAAGAGTTCATTTCAGAATCAGAGGAGTTAGAGTTGTCAGAAGGATGGGGGTTGATATGATGGGCAATGTGTGCCACATATTGCCTCGGGATCATCGCAATTATGCTCTTCATCAGAGAAATACTGAGGTTAATGAGGTCTGGGAGACACCATTGTTGTAGAAAATAAGAATTCTAGAGAAGGAGATAGAGAGAAAGACGAAGTGTTTGTGTTTGGAATAAATACATAAATAGGCATAACCCAAGGCATAATTATGATTTGAAATGGCTGAAATGACTGAAACGACGCAACCCAAGGCATAACCCAACCCAATGTTCCATAACTCCCAACTCCCTAATTGAGTTTAAACACTAATGCCAACTCCCAACCACCTAAACTTCAAACTATAAAACCCTAAATTTCAAACTATAAAGTATAAACCCCTGATTAGATTAAAAGAACAAAATTTAAATATGTTTTTACCTTGGTTCCATAAGTTGTAGCAATTTCCAGAAAACACTTCCTTCAATTTTTGAAGAACCTGTCCAGAATTGATTAGAAGTATGTCTAGAGTCTCACTAATTTTCCCTCCCCAAATAGGCTAGGTAGGGGGTGAAAAAAATAATCTAAACTACTGCTACATGACACATTCACAACCAAACACGTGGGAAATAGTAAATAACAAAATTATTATAATAAAATTAAATGGGGACCGTTAGATTATTCCTCGAGATATGAATTTTTGTTAAGATTAGATTCACTCAAAGAGGAGTGTGCAATGCATGTGAGGGCATTTCTGACATTTTAAAAAATATGACTTGGTCTTCCCGAGTCAATGAGTTGACTTTGGTCTGACTTTGGCCGGAATTTAGATTTGGGGTCCAAAGTCAAACTTTTGCCAAATGTGAGGGGCAGGCCCAAAGCTGTCCACTTATATGGGGTCCAAAGTCTAATTCACTCTTTTAGGAATGTGGTTGGAAGTATGGAACTCAAACGAGTTGGTTTGGAATGTGGTTGTAGCTATGCTTGTGGTGGTCACATTAGCGATTTACGTTGGATGCACGATTAAGTCCCCATGGAAGACCTGAAAACTAGAGCTTATGTATTGTAGTATTTTATTTGGATTGCTACGTATATATTTGTAATTTCATGATTTACATTGAATGGGGTTGGTGATAAAGTATACGGGGATCTAAAAAAAACTGGATTTACAAAAATTTGCCAAAACTCTGTGAAGTTTACAGTTTTTATGTCTTTATGTTCCCGTTTGTTCTAACCACGGAAGTACTTATATCATAAATGGCGGGTTCAGTGACCTATTACAACACTTTTTATTGCACTGAAACAAACGATATTAAAGTGTTTCGAATAATTCTAGCAATACATATAGTTAACCCTTATTTTTAAGGGATGCTTTCATAGAGCAACGATTTGATATGTTCCTCAAGAGTTGGTAGACGGTGGTCCTCATCATAATCAAAAATTAGGCTAATTATCCGCGTTGCATCAAGTGAAGCTTTTCTTAATGAAGGAGAAAATACATTTGGGGATAGGCATTCCTCACTCAAACATTTCCATGCATCTGATATCATGCAAGAAACATGTTCTCTCGCATCATCTATCGTTGAGCTTCTATGTTCCTTCATGCAACACTCTATGTATGAACCGTCACGCCCATCTTGATTCTCATCCTGTCAAACTATCCCAATTAGATAATTCACTCTTAAATATATATAATAATGAAATTTTTTACACATGGTCATGGTTTAGTACCTTGGCACTTCCCAAATCGTCTAAAAGACGAAGAATAGTCGATGTGTAGGTTATTAGCCCCGGGACATTGTCGACGAGATCTACGCTCTTCTTTGTTATACCTTGCCCTAGAAGAAAGAAAGTGTGAACAAAGACTATATGCATTCCTGTGCTAATCACTCCATTCTTCAAGTATTCCTCGGTACTTGGCAACTCCCCGGATGCCAACCATTTTGCTTCCACTAGAAATGCGTTGCATAGTCTTGCCCACTGAAATCAATTTGCGTGCGAAATGATACCAATACCAATTATTTTAATGTAAAAGAAAATGATTGATGTGAAAGGTATATATATATAAATACCGATTTCTGCAAGGATTGCGAAGGATTCCATCCATGTTTTTCGAAGACCTTAGAGCTGAACTCATCAGTGAAGTCGTAAACCACTTTGAAAAATACTTTCATTTGGTGTGGTAATTGCTCGATTTGGCTGGGATCCCATCTACATGTTAATCATTAATATTTTGGTTAACAATACTTTTAGTATAATACAGAGTTTTGGCTCAAACAACATTTTATAGGATACGGTTTTAGGTTACTAGCTAAAATGATGGTATATATTACTTGTTAAATGCTTCTGTGAGGACAATGAGATCGTCAAGTGTTCCATAAACATCGAAAATATCATCCAATACGTAGAGAAACGAAATAGGCTTTATAAGCTCAATTCTTTGTTTCCAAAATCTTGGGTCAGAAAGCGAAGCCATGGAGCTGAGGTACCATTTAACTGGTTGGTTTCTTGCAAACCTCAACTCTTTCGGTAGTCCGAGGTCTTTCCACCACCTTACTTGATAAAAAAAAATCATTAGAGGATGTAATTGGTGGATTAAATTAACCAGAAAGTAGAAACACCACTTACGTACTTGGAAACTTCTAATAGCTCTCTTTGATGGAGGGATTGAACAATGTTGAAATCCACTTTTGCGAGTTCCAGTAGTATATCGCTTCTTGGTCCATGCCTTTTTTCGAAATTTTTGATGTGGTGTTTTGCCCTGAACCTTGCCAAGCTCTTGTAGTAGGGATGCTTCAAGGTGTCCGTGATGACTCTAGCTCGATCTTCTGTCGAATGTGTCAAAGCATTTTTAAGGTTCTTTAAAGCAAAGTTTTGGGCTTCGTCGAGTAGACTCTCACCCACAACTCCAAGGTGATAGGCTTCGTATAGTTCCATCATCCCTTCTAAGTCTTCACTTAATCCTTGTTTAAATTTCCCGTTGGCGTCCTTGAACTTGTTGAACATGTCTGTTGCATTAACACTATAAATTATTAGTACAACTTAATTTCAAGTCTCTAACCTACAATAAGCAAACAACAACACATACCTGGACAGATGTGGTACCCGTCTTGTCTAAATAACCGAAAGCCAAGTGAAACGTTGTACAAATCGCTATCATCGTTGTCAACAAAGTTATCATGACTAGCTACAATACTGCTTAAAATTTCTGTAATCTCGTCCTGAAAGTGGTAATCTATAGCTAGACGCTGCAAGGCATCGATCATGGTCAAACTCTCTAGCAAATCTTCTTCGTTACGTAGTACGGACCTAACTTTGTCCAATTTTTCATTATAATTAACCTATATGACCAAAAAAATAAAATAAAAAATGTCATGAGAGAGAAAAAATTTCCCAGCGTAAGGAGATATATATGTAGTATACTTGCCATTTGGTCTTTAGAGGACGATCTAGAACTAACGATGTTGTGATCAAGGCCTTGGTTAGACATGCAATGAACTCTTGAATGTTTGATTTTTAACTCACGGGTTTTCTTCGGAGCAATTCGAGAGAGGGAGGGGATTGTAACTCTAGTGATGAGGGCCATAGTCATCATTATAAGTGACTGATTACCAAGTAGAAAAGAGAATTATGAGATTATGGTTTGGAAAATGAGTACGTATTTATAGACATTCAAACCAAATTTTTTTATCGATCGATCTTTGTACTCATGCATTCTACATGTGTTGATATCTTTATCATTGATTGCTTACATATGCATGCACGTTCAGCCGCAATTTTTGCTGCAAAATATGACCCAATTGTAACATGGAGGCCGAGTCATGGCTTGATCATCGGGTTGTCTTTGGCCCCTTTCATTTTTCGTAACACCAAACCCATTTCAGTGTTGCTCTACTTCAATAACATGTTTAGTATATAGGTGTTTTAAATATTTATTTCATGCCCTTAAAACGGCTTACAGGAAGAAATTCAGACGTAAATTGCACGCTCAAGTATACGAGATCAATTTGATAATTCAATGGTCCAGTGTGATTAATGTTGAAAGTTGCTTGTGTAGCCTGTAATGGCAGAGTAGAAATCGAGATTTTAAGATAAAAAAGTTAGTTGTACCTGTAAGGTAGGGTTCGGTTTTTTGATCGGACCTTGTAGAATAGTTATAGAAATAAACGGAAAAATAAAAACACATGTGAACATCGATATACATATACAGCGACGAATTCAAGATCCTAGCCGTTATTTTTGTTGTTCCTCACAAGAAATCAAATAATTTTTGCTAGGCTTAGAGTAATCTTTGATTTCTCTTGAGCATCTTGAGATTACAGTTGATAACAATTGCACTTATTCTTAATTATTACTCACCTTCGTAATTTTGGTATTGTTATAAACTACATCCAACCAGCAAACATGACCACTCGTTCTGGGCAGTGGTTTGTTTGATATAAAACCGACGTCTTCCGACAAGGTTTTAAGGTGGTTCGGCAATTGCCTACATCCACCGCACAATAGAAAGAGAGTTTATTGATCGATTATAAAATCGACGTCTTAAAAGATTCCGCAAGCGCACGGTGTGCCGTTGAGTACAAAAGAAAGCGGGGTCGTATCCCAAGAGACTTGTAAGTGCGAATTATGTTTCGAGCTATTAATTTTATCCAATAAGAATTTTTGGGTTTTTATTAGTGAAAAAATTAAAATTAAAATACAAACTAGAAAATGTGTCATACGATTGGAGAGGAAACCAATACGTGATTCCACTCCATCCGTTGTAACCTAGAGATAGTGTACCTAGTTAGAGTATTCACGAATTCTTGCATCGCATATCTTTGTCAGGTATATGCAACACATCATAAGATAAGATAATTAGTAATTGGGAACTACCCATAAACCAACTTACTCAATCATGGTCCGGTTGATAAGCAGAGATTATGTTCTCTTCTTCATGTTCCTAACCTATCTTGTTATAGTCAAACAAGATGGTTACTTAGATTCATATTATTCCTCAAAATCCTAGCTATGGTCAAACATAGGATGAAGGAATACAAATATGCATTATTTCGGGATAAAAAAAATGTAATTACTCTAACTAAACTACACAATCTACACTAAGGCTACATTGGATGGAGCTTCCTCTAGCCTTGGCTAAGGGTTTAGCTACTCAACCCTTTGATCATTGCCATAATCCTATTACTACGTACAATAAAAGTAAAAGACAAGAAGAAGAAAAGAATAATAACTTTATTGATTTGTACATTTTGATTTACACTCTCCAAGATGTCTCTCATGGGTGGAATTCCCCTCCTATTTATAGAGCATAAGAGGGGTTACAAAATATCAGTATAAATATAAAATCCCCTAAACAATACTTTCCATTATGCACAAAATATAAAAACTTCAAAACTCCATAGTCTATGCCTTGGCCCATGCATAAAATTATATGACTTGACGATCTCAATCAATGCCTCTTTAGTGTTCTTCATTGGACTTTTGGTTGACAAATACAATGGATGATAAACTGCTGGAGTACATTACATCATTTTCTTTGTTGAGAACCGCAAAAATGTACGACTTCTTTATCATGTGACCGATTCATGTAAAGACAAGCAAAATTACTATTAGTATCACATTTAATTAATAAATGACAAGTTAAATATAAATTTAGGAGTTGCACATGTAAATATTACGTGTCTATCACGAGTTCAAGAACAAAAGTGTTTTGTCTTCATCGCCAACAATTTCCTATAAATTCACCAAGTTGGCTAATAACTTGGTAAAATCATTCAAGTGCTCCGACATAGAAATCCCTTGTCTCATCGTGAAGCGATAAAACTTCCGCTTCAAATAAAGTTAATTTTGGATGCTTTTCACTAAATACTTCTCCTCAAGAATCCTCCAAATTTCCTTTACCGAGGTTTTATTCATTACAAGGTATTTTATACATATCTTGAGCAAGACATGAACGGATTTGGCTGATCGATTATAAACTGACCTCTTAAAAGACCCGCAAGCGCACGGTGTACCGTTAAGTACAAAAGAAAGCGGGGTCGTATCCCAAGAGACTTGTGGTGCAAATTATACTTCGAGCTACTAGTTTTATCCAATAACAACGAGTTTGTGTAGGTTTTGAAATAAAAAGAAGAACAAAATAAATTACAAGATAAATTGGAGTGGAAACCAAGGCATCGATTCCACTCCACTCTTTGTAACCATTTAAATAGCATAAATAATTAAAGTAAATTACGAGCTCCCGTATCGCATATCCTTGGTCGGGCATATGCAATACATCAAAAGATACAAGAGATTTAGTAATTGGGAACTACCCATAAACCAACTTACTCAACCATGGTCCGGTTGATAAGTATGGATTATGTTCTCTTCTCCATATTCATAACCTATCTTGTTGTAGTCCAACAAGATGGTTACATAGATTCATTATTCCTCCTAATCCTAGTTATGGTCAAGCATAGGATGAAGGAATACGAATATGCAATATTCCGGGATAAAGAGAAAGTAATTACTCTAACTAAGCTACACAATCTACACTAAGGCTACATTGGGTGGAGCTTCCTCTAGCCTTGACTAAGAAAATTAGCTACTCATCCCTCTGATCATTGCCATACTACTATTACTATGATAAAAGTAAAAAGGCAAGAACAAGAGAAGAACAATAACTTTATTGCTTATTGAACTTTGATTTACACTCTCCAAGATGATCCCTCATGGGTAGGATTCCCCTTCTATTTATAGAGTATATGAAGGGTTACTAAATATTACCATTAATATAAAATCCCCTAAACAATGCCTAAAATCATGCATAAATATTATAACTCATGAGAATAGTATCTATTTCTAATTCTCTTCAATGGGCTTCCATGCATGGGCCTTTGGTTGACAACTTCAAATGAGAATCATTGTTGGAGTGCATCACCCTTGTTCTTCGTTAAAAACCGGAAAATTGTACGACTTATTTATCATGTGACTGATTTCTGTAAATACAAACAAAAATACTATTAGTGTCACATTTATTTAATAAATGACTAGGTAGATATATATTTAGGAGTTGTACACGTAAATATTACGTGTCTATCAAATACCCCCAAACTTATATTTTGCTAGTCCTCAAGCAAAAGCAAACAAAAGCCATTTTCGCATGTCACGCAGTTACATTTAGCTTATGCAACAAGCCGTTAAACCCCCAGGTTTAGCCTGGTGGACGAGTGTTGTCTCGTGAGGGTTTGCAGTGACTATACCCACAAAAGTCAATAATGACATTTTAAACAATTCTAGAATACACATGACTCATTTCCTGTAAACTTAACCTTACTTAGTTGTGACGAAAATATACCAATGAAAAAATCTTTAAACTTGTTATTCTCCCAAGTATATCAAAGAATATTTTAAGCTTATCCGAAACTAGAGGTGCTACCACAAGATTAGAAAGAGATTCAAGTATTTTTCTATAGCTATATTTGAGTGTACAATAAAAAATGTTTTATCGCCTAATACGTTGTCTAGAATAATTTACTCAGTTTTTGGTAGTCTAGTTCTCACTGGAATAAATTCAATGGTCAGTTCGACAAGTGCCTTAGTCAGTTCGTCTTCCTAGAATTTTTTTTCTTCTTTTGTAAGCCTTTTCTTTTGAGTACTTTGTTTCTTAGTGGAGCCTCCGTAACAAAGAGTTTTCAGTCGACAATCCCTGCCAGTTAGCTAAGGTTGTCAGAGTGTGGTTCCCTATCATGACCTAGACTCAGGATTCTCACAAGTAACATTTTCTTGTGCTCTTTTTATAAAGTTCATGGTCAAACTCGAGATTGGTGATAATTTTTCCTCTTTCAGTTCTTAATCATGCGAGTAGCCTTGCAGCGTAAAAGTTTTTAGAGCATATTTGGCTTATTTATTATTTTTTTCTTAGGAATGAATTTATTCTTAGGCAGTTGTCTCTCTTGTAGCAAACTATTCCTAACATAAATGCTAAATTTTCCTTATACTGAGCAAAAATCTATTAAAGGTATTAATTGCAAAACTACAATGAAGTGCACATTTTCAAAATATGCCAAGTTAACTTGAATTATTCGCTAATAAAAAGATAGTACATCAAGCTTAAGATATTCCAAAATATTCAAGTGTATACTTGGTACAATTTCAAAATTTAGGTTTTTTCATAATATTTATGTCAAGGTAAATTCAGTTTAATTATTTGGAAATTCGTCAAAAATATATCATACATTGCCAAAGTGCTATTATTTTACTTTTTTTTCAAAAAACAAATCAAAAAATGGTTTCCTACCCCCAAACTTAAATCAAGCATTGCCCTCAATGTTGGAGAAAAAGGAAATAAATGGATGAGGAAAACTAAAATGTCTCACCTGAATGTGTCAAAGGTTGCCTCCCAAGAAGCGTTAAGTTTACCGTCTTCAGCCAGACAAATGTACCCCCATACTTAAAAATAATTTATAATGGTACTATAGGAGTACATAATATCAGTTCTGATATACTGGATCATTTAGAAATGTTATCTCTTCATCAAAAGTATAAGACTCTAAATACGATTTTAAGCGTTGGCCATTGTCTTTAAAAATATTTCCGTTCTTAGGATCCTCCACCTCTATGGCTCTATGAGGATAAACAGTTTTAACTACAAAAGGGCCGTACCAACGAGAACATAATTTCCCAGGAAATAAACGTAGTCGTGAATTATAGAGTAACACTTTCTGATTAGGCCCAAAAGTTTTGCGAACAATCGACTTATCATGAAAAGCTTTAGTTCGTTGCATTTTCATAAGCCTCGCGATAAAGTTCGTCAAGTTCAGAAAGTTGAAGTTTTCTATGTGATCCGGCTTTATCCATTTCAAAGTTGAAGGCCTTTGTAGCCCAGAAGACCTTGTATTCCAATTCTACAGGTAAGTGGCAAGCCTTCTCAAAGACAAGTCTATAGGGTGACATACCAATCGGGGTTTTATAAGCTGTTCGATATGCTCAAAGGGCATCCTCAAGACGATCAGACCAATCTTTACGATCGGTTCGAACAGTTTTTTCTAAAATTCTTTTGATCTCCCGATTAGATACTTCGACTTGACCACTTGTTTATGGATGATAAGGTGTGGCAACTTTATGAGTGATGGAGTAAGTTTTCAAAAGATTTTGAAAGACAATTTCAAAAATGTTTATTACCATTACTAATAATTGCCCGAGGCGTGCCAAAATGATTAAAAATGGTTTTCATAAATTTTACCACAGGCTTATGGTCATTCGTTTGACATGGCACCACCTCAACCCATTGGGAAACATAATCGACTCCAACTAGAATGTAAAGGTAACTGCGAGAAGAAGGAAATGGGCCCATAAAGTCAATGCCCCAAACATTAAATAGTTCAACAATAAAGATGTTGTTCAAGGGCATCATGTTTCGATGAGAAATATTCCCAGTCCTCTGGCACCTATCACATTTAGAACAAAAGGTATGTGCGTCACGAAAAAGGGTAGGCCAATAAAGACCAGATTGAAGGACTTTTGCAGCAGTTTTCTTGGTCCCAAAATATCTTCCGCAAGCTACGGTATGGCAAAAGGTGAGTACACTATGGAACTCATCATTTGGGATGCATCTCCTAATCACTTGGTCAGAACAATACTTATAAAGATAAGGATCGTCCCAACTAAAATGTTTAACCTCGTGCAAGAATTTAGTTCTATCTTGTTTTGACCAATGGGCAGGCAATCGCTGCGTAGCAAGATAATTGACAATATCGGCGTACCAAGGTAGTTGTGAGACAGCCATGAGCTGCTCATCAGGAACTGTCTCTAAGATAGGGAGAAAATCTTTAGCACCCTCAGTGAGAATTTGAGATAGATGATCCGCAACCACATTCTCAACACCTTTCTTATCTCGAATTTTGATATCAAATTCTTGTAACAAAAGAATCCATCTGATTAACCGAGACTTAACATCTTTTTTAGATAGTAAATACTTTAAGGCCGCATGGTCGGTGTAAATAATGATTTTGGATCCAACAAGGTATGATCGAAATTTCTCCAAGGCAAACACAATGGCTAAGAACTCCTTCTCCGTGGTGGAGTAATTTAACTGTGTGTCATTAACCGTGCGACTAGCATAGTAAATAACATGAGGCTTATTATCTACTTTTTGCCCTAAAACTGCGCCAACAACGTAATCTGAAGCATCACACATGAGCTCAAAGGGAAGTTCCCAATTGGGAGGTTGGATGATAGGGGCTAAAGTTAATAAAAGTTTAAGTTTCTCAAAAGCACCTGAACATGCGTCATCAAAGTTGAAATCAGTGTCCTTAGCAAGTAAATTGCACAAGGGCTGGGAAATTTTACTAAAATCTTTGATGAACCGGCGATAAAACCCAGCATGTCTCAAAAATGATCGAATGGCCTTAACCGTCCGAGATTGAGTTAAAGAAGAGATAATGTCGATCTTGGCTATATCGACTTCAATCCCTTTGTTGGAGATAATGTGTCCAAGAACTATCCCTTGTGTCACCATGAAGTGACACTTTTTCCAGTTTAACACTAAATTAGTTTGTGTACATCGTTCTAGTACGAGCTCTAAATGGTGTAAACATTCGTCAAAAAATGATCCAAACACTGAAAAATCATCCATAAAGATTTTAAGAAATTTATCAACCATATCAAAAAATATGCTCATCATACAACGCTGGAATGTAGCGGGTGCATTGCACAACCCATATGGCATACGTCGATAAGCATATGTCCCGTAGGGACACGTGAAAGTTGTCTTCTCCTGATCTTCTGGGGTAATGGAGATCTGGTTGTATCCAGAATAACCGTCAAGAAAATAGTAATGTCTTTTTTCGGCTAAGCGTTCAAGCATTTGATCAATGAAAGGAAGAGGAAAATGATCTTTTCTTGTGACCGTGTTCAATTTCTTGTAGTCGATACATGCACGCTACCCAGTGGTCATGCGGCTAAGGATTAGGTTATTATTCTCATTCTCAACTACAGTAATCCCTGATTTCTTAGGCGCAACCTGAACGGGACTGACCCACTTACTATCCAAAATGGGGTATATGATACCCGAGTCCAAAAGTTTGAGAACTTCCTTCTTCGCCACCTTCATCATGGTGTGATTTAACCTCCGTTGCATCTCGCGAGAATTTTTAGCACCTTCCTCGAGATTGATGCGATGCATGCAAACGGTCGGGCTAATCCCCTTCAAGTCTGCTATTGACCACCCTAGGGCTGATTTCCTGGTCAACATTGAGGTTGGAAGCTATGATCACAGGCAGAGTGTTAGAATCACCTAAGAAAACATACTTCAAAGTCTTAGGTAATGGCTTGAGGTTTAACTTTAGTGCATTAACAATGGATGGAATAGGCAAAGTAGTGGATGACTCTAGAGGTTCATCATGAGGTCTCCATTTCGACTTGTTAAAAGTAGGTGTTGAGTCGAGTAGAGCATTAAGCTCTTCAACAATCGGATTTTCATTAAAGTCTTCACCAAAGTTCACAAGACATGATTCTAAGGGGTCCTCAGAAAATGATTTAGGGAACGAGTTGTAAACTAGGGAGTCAATCATATTCAGCTCAGCCATGTCATCAGAATGAGGGACATGAGTATTATTGTTAAAAATAATGAGTTTGACATTCATGTCTCCCATTAATAGTTGTAAGGCCCCATTAAATCAATTAATAATGGCATGAGCAGTCGCAAGGAAAGGGCGACCCAATATGACGGGAATCTCACAGCTAGGATTCTTTACATCTTCAGTGGCCAAAACAACAAAGTCCATAGGAAAAATGAGAGTATCAACCTTGATAAGAATATCCTCAAGGATACCACGTGGGTATCGTATTGACCTGTCAGCCAATTGAAGTGCCATTCGGGTAGGTTCTAGTTCTCCAAGTCCTAATTTTTGATAGACTGAGTAAGGTAAGACATTCACACTAGCCCCTAAGTCGAGTAACGCCCTATCTACTTTGTGATCTCCAATTTTACAAGGGATGGTTGGGCTTCCAGGATCTAAAAAATTTGGAGGGGTTAATGTCTCAGTCAAGAAGACTTTCTTGTGCACATTGATTTTCCTTTTTTTAGTACACGCATCCTTAAGGAATTTGGCATATGCAAGGATAAGCATGATGGCATCGAGTACTGGAATATTTATATGAACTTACATAAATGTATCCAATATCTCGTCAAATTGAATCCCTTTATTAGCTGAAAGAAGGCGTTGTGGATAAGGTACCTTTGGCTTAAAATGTGCCTTTGGTAGGGAAATAGACGAGATAGGCAACTCCTTTAATTTATTAGAAAGTTCACTCGTACCGACCTCATCCTCAATTGTAATAGGTGTTAGCTCAACCCTAGACATTTCAACTTGGTTATCAATTTGTTTATCACTTCGAAGAGTTGTAATGGCATTAACCTATTTTGAGATTGGGCTAGAATCAAACCCTGGTGGTCCTTTAGGATTAGATACAGGTTGGCTAGGTAGCTGACCTGGTGGTCTCTCATGCAATGTATTTGCCAATTGTCCTATTTGAGTCTTTAGATTAGAGATAGATTGGAATGTAGAATTCTGATTCACCAAAGTCTGTTGTTGAAATTGCATCATTTGTTGTTAAAATTGTACTGATTGGTTCATGAAGAGAGCAAGGGTATCGTCCAAAGATGGTTTGGGTGGAGCGGGTGTGAACTATTTGGATGACTAAAATGATTGCTGAGATGCCTGAGGATAAGATTGAGAATGGGGATTCCTAGGCAAATTATAACCTGAGGTTTGTGGCTCTCCAAAACTTGAACTGGGTTGGTTGTTCTTCCACAAAAAATTAGGGTGGTTCTGCCAATTTGGCTTGTACGGGTCAAAGGGCCTCTTGTAGGTATTATTCAAAGTATTTACTTACTCTTGATTGTCATTCATTTCATTGAGCATGGGGCACATTTGAGTCACATGGGTTACATCATAACAAACGGTGCAACCCTGTTGCTGAACCTGGTTCACACTACCCTTAGATTGATTTGTAGCCATAACCTCAATTTTTCGGGTAAGAGTATCTAATTGGGCTTTGATGGCCGCTCCCTCACTCACTTCATATAAACCACCTTTCTTGGTTGTACGAATATTTCTATATGGATCAAAATCCCATTGCTGAGAGTTCTCAGCCAATGTCTCAAACTCCTCATAAGCTCTATCAGGCTCAAGGTCCTGGAATTTGCCACTATGCATGGATTCTATCCTATAACAATTCTTAGAAGTTATTCCACGATAGAAGATCTGGGCTAGATGTTGCTTCTCAAAACCATGATGGGGACATTGTGAAAGAAGATCTTTATATCTCTCTCATGCCTCGTAAAATATTTTTCTTTCATTTTGAACAAATTCAACAACTGCATTTTTAAGAGCGAGGATTTTACCCATTGAAACCCATTTGGTTTTGAACTTGGTCTTCATTTGATCCCATGAATTGATAGATGCTGGTGCCAATGAATCAAGCCAATGACTTGCCTTGTCTTTTAGCGATAATGAGAATAAACGAAGGCAAACAAAATCCTCAGTAAAATGTTGGTATTTGGAGAGCGCACAGATTTTCTTAAACTTGTAGACGTGCTTATAAGGGCTCTCAGAATCAAGGCCACGAAATGTAGGCAACATTTGGATCACACTAGACTTAATTTCATAATGGTTTATCGTGACAACTGGTAATACAATACACGAAGGCATATCACTCACCACTGGGGTCCAATAATCTCTAAGAGATTTGGCGGTAGCCATGATTGGGGGTTCGACTTCTAACTCAACAATCAGCTCAATTGGATTAACTCTAGATGAATTACCCTCCTCTAAAATTAGAAAAACTCGAAATGGATCAATTTCCTCCCAAACTGGGGATCCTAAGTCCTCTATTGTATTGACTGAAAGAGGTAGCCGCCCTCTCCGCTTAGGCTGAGGTGGTGGGCCGTGAATGGGCAAAGGTTCCAATAAGCTTCCTAAACGTTTTTCTTCACGTGTCCAATTGATCATGCACAACTAATAATAAATAAAATTCAGTACCTGGTACAGTAAATAATCAATAAAACCTAGATTCTAGCACATTAATATTTTTTAGAAGTAATAATTAGGTCTCCCCTATATTCTTCTATATTTAAAATGGGTACGATGGCAAAAGGCTTTGGTTCCTATACTCCCTTGCGTCACTATGCTAGTACCAGCTTAAAGTAGATGTTCAGTCCTCACGCCCGAGCGAGTCGCCTTATCGTACGTCAGCACTCGGAACGGTGATGTCGCAAACCTACAACTAGTATTTCGCGGCGCTAGGCTGGGGCCGTATCCTATGAACCCGTGTGTGTACCCCGGTCTGGTACACCTATCCGTTGGGCGATGAAATCCCATGAGAATCTTGCTACTCTTTTTTATTTGCAGTTATTTTGAGGTCCGGGACGTTCAATTTTTTGTGTTATACGAATTTCTTCGTATCCCTGATAGGTGGTCCCACTTGTCGGAGAGGTTTTTGGGTGATGGAATCCCGCAAGTCTCTAACAGTTTTTACCTTTACTAATGTTGGAATGAAAAAGAATATTAAACACAACAATAGGTCAATCCAACCATAGCAAATTTTTTATTAGAGCAGTATGTATTTGCACAGTCCACACGACTTTATGATCCTAGTGCCAGGGCGGAGCGGATATAAACCCCTTCTAGATGACAAGTTTTGTGAAGTACCAACCTACGGGAAGTGTTTCCCGGTGTAGCTGTGGCCGCCCCTTCACTTATGGGGCGAAAAAAGGAAATACCCCTTCACTTAGGGAGCACAAGAAGGATGGATTTGATGATGCTTTTAGATTTGCGTATTATCCGTCTCGTTTCCAACTTTGTGACTATCCTGCAAAACAAGATAAAAAATATTAGTGAACTTGCGATAATAATAATAATTCAATTTTCAAGTTTATTGTAGTCTATGATGTTCTAATTTTCAAATGCGCATATCTTTCAAATAGGTTGAGAGAGAATATTCAATAATATCAATTTGGAAAGATAATTCAGAAAGAAAAAATCATCAAGAAGAAAGTTTTTAATAATTTAGCTTTTCTAATGCTCAAAACAGGTGATGAATGTACAGCGGCGTCCTTAACGGAGACTGTTATTTTACTGTTTTTTCAAAAGGCTGTAACTCACAAACGACAAAACAGAAAAATATGATCTATAGCAATTCGGAAAGGGTTTTGAATTATCTAAAAATTTTGCAGAAAATATTTTCCCCAACTGTGAAGTATAGATGATAAAAAATGTTAAAAATTCAGGGACAAACTTTACAGCTACTGTAGCGCCAAGGGAGTTTGAGCCAATCACTCAATCACTTTGTTTTCGGATCTAAAAAAAGAATGAAAAGAAAAAGAAAAAGAAATGAAAAGCAAGAAAGAATAATTGGCTTAAAATAAAACAACTCAAAAATAAAACGCAACTTTGCAAGTCCCCGGCAACGGCGCAAAAATTTGATCGATTATAAACCGACGTTTTAAAAGACCCGCAAGCGCACGCTGCATCATTGAGTACAAAGGAAAGTGGGGTGGTATCCTAAGAGACTTGTGGTGTGAATTATATTTCGACCTACTAGTTTTATCCAGTAACAACGAGTTTGTGTAGGTTTTGAAATAAAGAGAAGAACGAAACAAATTACAAGATAAATTAGAGTGGAAACCAAGGCATCGATTCCACTCCACCCTTTGTAACCATTTAGATAGCATAAATAATTAAAGTAAATTACGAGTTCCCGTATCGCATATCCTTGGTAGGGCATATGCAATGCATCAAAAGATACAAGAGATTTAGTAATTGAGAACTACCCATAAACCAACTTACTCAACCATGGTCCAGTTGATAAGTATGGATTATGTTCTCTTCTCTATATTCATAACCTATCTTGTTATGGTCTAACAAGATGGTTACATAGATTTATTATTCCTCCTAATCCTAACTATGGTCAAGCATAGGATGAAGGAATACGAATATGCAATATTCCGGGATAAAGAGAAAGTAATTACTCTAACTAAGCTGCACAATCTACACTAAGGCTACATTGGGTGGAGCTTCCTCTAGCCATGGCTAAGAAGATTAGCTACTCATCCCTTTGATCATTGCCATACTACTATTACTATGATAAAAGTAAAAAGACAAGAACAAGAAAAGAACAATAACTTTACTGCTTATTGAACTTTGATTTATACTCTCCAAGATGATCCCTCATGGGTAGGATTCCCTTCCTATTTATAGAGTATATGAAGGGTTACTAAATATTACCATTAATTAAAATCCCTTAAACAATGCCTAAAATCATGCATAAATATTATAATTCATGAGAATAGTATCTATATCTAATTCACTTCAATGGCCTTCCATGCATGGGCCTTTGGTTGACAACTTCAAATGAGAATCATTGTTAGAGTGCATCACCCTTGCTCTTCGTTAAAAACCGAAAAATTGTACGACTTATTTATCATGTGACCGATTTCTGTAAATAAAAAAAAAATACTATTAGTGTCACATTTATTTAATAAATGACTAGGTAGATATAAATTTAGGAGTTGCACACGTAAATATTACGTGTCTATCATTGACCACAAGCCCTCTTGTTCATCTTCTTCCAAACACTTTCCCCTACCTCATTCTGTTTGTCTTCCAACACCCCATCTAAGTCTTGTTGACTTAGCGCATCAATAACCTCGTATCACTACATGTCGAAGTTATTGGTGCCGTTAAATTTCTCAACTTCTATCTTTGCGTTGTTAAACATTACCGTTGTATTTCGTTTAGGGGTCGAGGAACTAGATTCATCTTCTTCTATCATGGTTTTCCCAATTTTCATATATTAACCAAAATTGAAAATCTAAATGAAATCAAGATAAGTCGATGTTACCTCAGTTCCGTACACCACCAAGCATACAACCTCGCTCTCACACCAATTGTTGAGCCGCACCGCGGAAGCTGAACTCCTATCGATTCGATTTGGCCACAAACAAGCAAAAATGAATACACAATCAATAACCAATAACAAAGTTTTAAGGCGGTTTGACAATTGCCTATATCCACTACATAATATAGAAAGAGAGTTTATTCCAAGACCAAGGTTACGATCTTTACAAACAATTAAGGTTTCTCTCTCAAGAATTCTTTCCAAAAAGATCTTACCAAAGGTAGCTCATAAAAAATCTAATTTTCCCTTATATACTTGGGAGAGCTAAATACGATCACTTAGATCTTGAGGCAAACAAGAGGCTTCAAACAAACTTAAAAATGACTTTTCTTTACGTCTGTTCAAATAGACATAACATACTCTTTCCTATTCATGACATTTTAATAGGCAATCTTGCTCTACCATGTGGATATGGTGGCAAATCATTCATGTGTTATACAATAAACTCATTATAAGGATCATTAATTAATCCTTGCCGCATAAATCCATTTTTTGATAAAACCATAGTATCGCTCACATTAGCGATGGAAGAGATACTTTAAAAGTGCATGATGAACTTGATCAGCATCCTAAGAAGAGAAACGTCAGTAGATATATCTATGGGTATAACCATAATAAATGAGTTCAAAACATTCTTGGTTTTAAATGACAAATAACACTAAGTTGAGACATGAATAGAATCAAGAAATACTTTGCATTTTCAAACAAGAATATAAATAAAAAGGAAAAAGGATTAGTCTGGTCAGGATTCAAATAGGACAACACTCCTGTTGCAACTACTATTTTTGAGAAGGTAGTAGGTTTATTAACTAGTATACCGGTGCCGGTGAGACCGACCTCTAAGTTTTTGTATTCCAACGTTTTTCTGAAAATCTAAAATCCATAATTAGCAGAAAAGTACGAAGAACACCAAACTAGTTGGGAGAAAACCCTTTAAGAACTTCAATCACTTAAACGAAGTTAATTACAATAGAATTACCCTCAAGCCTATGCTTCTCTCTCTGAACTTTTATTGAACTAACATAAGATAAAAAAGCAACAACTTAAGTCCCCTTTATATAATAGGGAACTAAAAATACCAGTAGAACGGATCTCGAGGCAAAACCAACGTTTTAGGCAAACCTACGCCAAGTACGCTTGAACGGCATCTAAGCCCGTTCGAACAACTTTACTATAATTGGTCTTCAACCCTAGAAACATGCCATCTCATTCAAACGACATCCAAGCCCGTTCGAACGACTTTGACGAACAAAGTTTAAAATCGCGAAAAGAGAGTTCTCGTTCGAACGACATCCACGCCCGTTCGAATGACTTTACAATAATTGATCTTTAGCCCAAGAAACATAACCACTCGTTCGAACGGTATCCAAGCTCATTCGAACGACTTCGACAATATCAGTCTTTGACAATTCCTTTCTTCACATACGAGTTCACATCAAAACATCCCTAGATCCTCCTGGATCATGGCTCCCCCCTTTAGGAGACTTGAGCTCCTGCTCAAGCTAGAACTGAAGATGTGGGAATGTGACACTACCCATTTCCCTCCTGTACCACTTCAACTTACTTGGTTGTTGGCCCTTCTTCCCAATTTGAAACGATTCAATGCCACCCGGTCTAGTAATATGAACTTTCCTCTCTAGAATACCATCCTCCTGTAATGAATCTTCTCTTTTCATCTATAAGTCATCAACTGACGGTAGGCGAGTGTCAATTGTGTAGTCTTCATCTAAAAGAGACGGCTCAAACAGCTTCAAATGTTTGGCATTAATCAGCGAATACATCTTCATAAAAGGTGGCAAATCCAACTGGAATGCATTGTCACCAATCTTCTTGAGTATCATAAATGGACCATAACGGATAGGTTTGAGCTTCTTACCGCCCCCATAAGCCGTTCCTTACCCAAATGCAACTAAACTAGCTCACCCTCTAGAAAAGTACACTCAACCCGATGCTTGTCGTGACGAGCCTTATACTTCGCTTGAGCCTTCTTCAATTATGCTTCAACCTCCTCATGAACCTTGTTTATCCGCTCAATGAAGCGTTGAGCTTTAACTTGTTCCGCATCCTCCTTTCCAGATACTGTCTTGTCGCCAAGACTAAAAGCCAAATCAAAAGGGCTTTGAGGCAAGTACCCCAAACATATTTCAAATAGAGAATTCAAAGTAGAACTATGAATTGCCCGGTTAAACACAAACTGAAGATATGGTAAACTCTTATCCCAAGTTTTAGGATGCTTAGAATGGAATCCCCGTAGTAAATGTACCAAAGTATGATTATCTACCTCTGTTTGCCCGTCTGTCTGCGAATGAAAAACGGTACTTCTCTTCAACTTAGTGTCCATCATCCCCCATAACGATCTCCAGAAATTCCCCAAAAAGTAGCTATCCTTATCAAAAATAATATTAGAAGAGAACTCAAAATACCTCCAGACGTCTCTGAAAAACAATCGCGTTGCGCCTTCCTCAGTGACTGCCTTTTGGCATGGAATAAGAACAATCATCTTGGTGAATCGATCCACCACAAAAAATAGTCATTCTTACACTTGGTCATGTGCAAACCACCCATAAAATCTATCGAAATGCTCTCCCAAGGTCGACGAGGAACTGGCAATGGTAAATACAACCCTATCTTCTGATTATAAGGCTTCGATGCGTTGCATAACACGCAACCACAAACCACACGAGCAATATCCACCTATATATTTTGCCAATAGACATAACGTCGTAAATTCAAAAGTGTCTTCTCAACCTTAAAATGACCTGCCACCCAGGAACAATGTGCTTGTAGAATCCAATGCAAACGGTCTCCATCCTTTAGAACACATAGTAGACTACCCTTGTAAATTAAACCATCCTTTAAAATATATTCGCTTGTCTTACCTTACAGTAACTTCTCGTGTATCACACTGAGCTTATTGTCATTATCATACTCTGAAACGTACTCAGAAGGGACAATAGGATATATCTGCATAGCTACCAACAAAATGAAAATAGTTGGTAATGGGGGTCGAGATAACATATCAGCCATTTTGTCATCCACTCCTTTCTTATACTTGATCAATAAGGTAAACTGTTGAAGGTACGACATCCACTTCATATGGCGAGCTTGCTGTAGCTTGGATTGCGTAGATAAGAACTATAATGGTTTGTGATCGGAATATACCACAACCTCCTTCCCCAATAAGTAACTCCGCCAATGTTTCCCTGATTAATATAACTCGTAGAACTCCTTATCGTAGGTAAGATAGTTGAGTACTGCTCCTGTAAACATCTCAGAAAGGTAAGCAACCGACTTCCCATCCTGTAAAAGGATTGCTCCCAATGCATAGTCTGACGCATCTATCTCGACCTCAAAAGGCCGCTGTAAATTGGGAAATGCTAACACTGGTACGTCTATAATCTTGCGCTTCAGTAACAGAAAAGTCTTCTCATGGTGCTCTTCCCACATAAATTGTATCCCGGTCTTCGTCAAAGAATGTATACGGTACGGATATTTGTGATAAATGTCGAATGAACTTCCGTAAGTACTAACAAGAACCCATAAAACTCCTCACTTCCGTCACTGTAAGCGGTCGAGGCCAATTAGTAATGATCGAGACCTTCTCCGGATCGACCTTAATCTCGCTGCCACCAACAATAAATCCCAAATAGACTAGCTCCTTCTTCCCAAACTCGCACTTCTTTCCGTTTAGAAAAAGTTATTGTGATCGCAAAACGCCCAACATTTTGCGTAAATGCACTAGGTGCTCCTCCCTTGTACGACTATATATTAAGATATTATCCAAATGCACAATCACAAAATCATCAATAAAAGCACGAAGTACCTCATTCATTAACTTCATAAACGTCGTCGGAGCATTGTATAACCCAAAGAGCATCACCAACCATTCAAATAGGCCATGCTTGGTCTTGAACGATGTCTTCCAAGTATCTTCTTCCTAGATTACTTGAGTCAGTCGCATGTCGAGGCCATAAACCTCAATCTCCCAAGGATGAGCGGAACACCGCTCTAATACCACTTAATCCACAATACGAATAGCAAAACCCTAATTAGTAGAAAAGTATGAAGAACACCAAATTGGTTGAGAGAAAACCCTTTAAGAGCTTCAATTGCTTAAACAAAGTTAATTATAATGGAATTTCTCTCAAGCCTAAGCTTCTCTCTCCAAACTTTTATTGAACTAACATAAGATCAAACAATAAAAAACTTAAGTCCCCTTTATATTCTAGGGAACTAAAAATACCAGTAGAACGGATCTCGAGGCAAACCTACGCCAAGCTAATTCGAACGACATTTAATCCCATTCGAACGACTTTATGATAATTGGTCTTCAACCCTTGAAACATGCCAACTTGTTCGAACAGCATCCAAGCTCGTTCGAACGACTTTGACGAACAAAGTTCAAAACCACGAAAATAGAGTTCTCGTTCGAACGGCTTCCAAACCCGCTCGAACGACTTTACGATAATTAGTCTTTAGCCCTAGAAACATGACCACTCGTTCGAACGACATCCAAGCTTGTTCGAACAACTTCGACAATATCAGTCTTCGACAATTCTATTTTTCACATACGAGTTCGCATTAAAACGTCCCTAGATCCTCCTGGATCAATCTATGTTCTTACAAAATGATTATCATGTAGGGATGGCAATTGGGCGGATTTGGGGCGGGGGAGCTAATCCCATCCCCATCATTGTTTAGGTTTCAACCCCCCATCCCCGCTTTGATACCTGTTTAAGTTAAGCGGTGGCCCTCGAATCTGCTCCACCTTACAAGACCAAATCCCAGACTTCCCCATTTAATTAAAAAATATATTAGGGGACTAAGTCAGCAAATGCTTGTGGATCACCACCTTACAAAACCTAATCTACAGATAATTTGAGAGTTATTCTAGAAAGAAACAAACATTGAAGCTCATACATCAAAGGCTTGTGGATCACTACAGTATTTGCTATATGCAGTAATCTATGGAGGGCTAGAAATAAATGGAGATTTGAAGACTATAAAACTAACATGAAGAACATCAAACAACATATTATGCAAGGTATATATAGCTGATACAACAATACTTTTAGAAAGCAGTATGCATAATAACATTCAAGATCTCAAGATTATTAAGGCATGTTGATAGTACAGGTACTGTCCTTGGTCCATACAACAGATCTGCAGGGAATACTACCAAATATATGGCAGAAATTCATACAATTTATGATGGTACTAGAAAAACTATTGAGAAAGGTTGGAAGAAACTATGGATTGTCTCAGATTCTTCAGCTGTAATTTTAGCCTTTAAAACAAAGAAAATACCATGGACATTCAAAGCATAATGGAGAAAAATTGAAGACCAAATTGAGTAGATCAGATTCAGTCATATAGCTAACTTTTCAGCAGGCCAAATAGCAACAGGAGGATATCACGACTTAATTCCATGGAAAAAAATAGATTCAATCATATGGTTCCTAAAATCAACATTACAAGAAAGAACTCCAACCTAAACCATGAAAAAAATAACAACATTGCAATTTGATTGAGAGAGAGAGAGAGAGCATACCCCGATACCGGATATCCGTTGTATTACTCAATCGATTGATTTGATTCCGCAAATTTGCAAATTTTACTCTTTCATTTCGATTCAATCGTCTGGTTGGGTTTGGGCTTGAGAGTTATTAGGGTTTGGGATTCGATCGTGTGCTTTGGAAATTGGGGAAAGACTTGAGTCTAAGACTTGAGATTTATTAGAGTTATGTTTATTTTAAGGTATAATTGTGAATATAGTAATATGTATTATAGGGTGGGGAGGATAACGGATTTTTTTTATCAGTCCCAAATCCGCCTCGATCCCCGACGGATTTAACCAAGCTCGGCCTAGACCCTCCCCCATACCCTATATAGTCATCCCAAATCCTCTCTAAATGGGGCGGGGAAAATTGTCATCCCTATTATCATGTTGTATGTAGCACTCAAAGAGAATAATAATCAATGTTCTTACAAAATGATTATCATATTGTATATAATACACAAAGAGAATGATCTTAGCAATAACATAAATTGCATGATCTTAGCAATAGTTTTTCTAGTACCATCATAAATTGCATGAATTTCTGCCATATATTTGGTAGTATTCCCTGCAGATCTGTTGTATGGACCAATGACAGTACCTGTACTATTTAACATGCCTTAATAATCTTGAGATCATTCTCTTTGTATTTATTCTCTTTGTTAACAAATGACAAATTATGGCTAACAAATGACAAATTTTTGATAACTAATTTTTTAAATTCAAATGAAGTCTACTATCATACAGACACGATACTAATGTTTAAATAACCAAATCGATCATAGATTGTTAACAAATGGCAAATTATGGCTAACAAATGACAAATAATGGCTAACAAATGACAAATTATTGATAACTACTTTTTTAAACTTCAAATGAAGTCTACTATCATACAAACACAATACAAATGTTCAAAGAACCAAATCGACCATAGATTATTAACAAATAACAAATCATGGCTAACAAATAACAAATTATTGATAATTACTTTTCTTAACTTCAAATGAAGTTTACTATCATACAAACACAATACAAATATTCAAAGAACCAAATCGACCATAGATTGTTAACAAATGACAAATTATTGCTAACAAATGATAAATTATTGATAACTAATTTTTTTAACTTCAAATGAAGTCTACTATCATACAGACACGATACTAATGTTCAATGAACCAAATCGACTATTTACTTACATCAAATATTGTCTATCTACAAAACAAATAATATATAACGAATGATTCTTTTTAAGATAAAAAATGACAAATCTTAAATTATAAATGCCAAATCAAATATAACGAATGATATATCATAAATAACAAATGATAAATCTCTCATAACAAACGCCTAATCATATATAGCGAATGATATATCATGGATAACAAATGACAAATCTCACATTACAAATGCCAAATCAAATATAACGAATAATATATAATGGCTAACAAATGAGAAATCCTACATTACAAATGCCAAATAAAATATAACGAATGATATTTCATAGATAACAAATGATAAATCTCTCATAACAAATGACTAATCATATATAACGAATGATATATCATGGATAACAAATGACAAATCTCACATTACAAATGCCAAATCAAATATAACGAATGATATATCATAGATAACAAATGACACATCATGGAAAATGTTGTCTACTATTATACAAATCATTGTCAACTAAAAAATATATCAAAACAAAACATAAATCAAAAGATTCAAAACTAAATAAATTATATTCAACATTATCATTCATCAACATTCATCATCATAAAACCAAAAAAAAAACCCCAAAAAAATATCTGTTTCTAGGCTTCTTCCCAAAAAAATTCCTTCCAAAAAAAGAGCCAGTAAAAAAACCTAATAAAATCTCATTCTCTTCTTATGAGGAGGAGGTTCATCATCTTCATCTTCATCTTCATCATCCGCATCATCACCATCATCCGTATCATCATCTTCCTTATCATCATCAACACCACCACCCTCCAACAACTCCCGGTCTTCCTCGACGTCGAAGTTCTCTTCGGGACATTCACCCGAGGTGCAGTCGATTGGTTGCTCCCCCTCATCACTATTACTATAGTCCTTTGTTGAGAGAGTTAATGGAAGGAAATCTGACATTGTTGAGAGTCTTAAGACTTGAGAGAGTGAGAGAGAAATAATGGAAGAAGATGGAGAGGTTAGAGTGTTAAGACTTGGGGTTACACGTTTTTATGTTTTTAATTTGACAAACGTCAATTGATGCGTCTCTCCCTCTCTTCCCCTAGTAACCACTCTAGATACATAGCCAAATCATTTATAATAAATAAAAAATTCTGCATAGAAAACGTTAAATCATGATTAACAAATGACAAATTATAAACAATAAATCTCTTATAACAAATAAAGTCAAATTTCTGATAACAAATGCCAAATCATATTTAACAAATGACAATTCTATGATAACAAATGTCAAATCATAAATAAAAAATAAAAAATTAATTATAATCCAACTATGTAAACTAGCCATTCTAACAAATGATAAAGAAGATATAACAAATGAGAAAGATTATATAAATTAATAATATTAATTAAGTATAACTTAGGGTACCTTCCTAGAACTCATTGGGCACAAATAAAGTATGAAACTTTCATTAGCTCAAATACAACTTTCAATTTACATTACATATATTTATATCAGTTTATGCACTCGGAGGTGGTGGTGGTGATCGGTCTCCCCTACCACCACCACCGCCTCCTCCTCCGTAACCCCCACCACCCCACCATCTCTCCCTCTGATCCTACTTAAGGTACCAGCTAGACATCATTGGGTGCATACCAGCTGCTTCATCCGCCGCTGTAACAACATCCTCTGCCAGAAGACGCAGACCAATTCTTCTCTCCTACTCCAACGTTACCATATAGTGAAAGCATTGTACTTGATAATAATCATCGTCCGCCTCTTCCACCTGTTCATACGTCATCCCATGGAAGGTAGGACGCACTGGAATGGGAGCAAGAAGTTCAAAGGTCTGGGTCCCAAAGTATCGAAGTCGTAACTCTTGCATCTTGGCAAGAACCCTAGCCTCGTACGCTTGGCATCTGGTGGTTACCACCTTCTTCACAGTGTACTTACCGAATAAGATTAAATAAAGAATAAAGAAGTACTTGCCAAATAAACCACATCATTATTTATATGATAGCACTGCAAACCACAACAGTATTTAATGCTGAGTCAAATCCTAATATCAGAATTAGTTTAACACAGTAGTATTTAATGCTGACGAAACCCATTGGAAATGATGAATGAACATTGGAAAAGTATTTGTTATTTAATAAAATATATGTCATCCAACAATATGCGATTTGCCATTTTTTTTATGGTCTTTGTCATTTATAATCCATAAATTGTATGGTATTATTAAAATAATGTCATTTGTTATATATGATTTAGCATTTGATCCTTAAGAGCTTAACATTATAATGCAAGAAATTAACGTTACTAAAGATAAGGCATATTACACTTCACTTCTACATATTTCTCTACTTGTTAAGATCTAGAGATTTTAACTTGGACAAAAAATCATGTAACATCTCTGTTTTGACCTCCGAGATCCTTAGTTGAGTGTAAGTTTCAGATGTAATAGTGTCGAGGCTCTGATTGCTTCCTTGGCCAAAATTTGTGACGTCTTCCATCGTTGATGACTGCGACCTTTTAGAATCATCGGGCATAGAGGATTCTCAAAACCAAGTTTTGAACTGACAATGGTATTGTGAGCAATGGTAGAATCTCCTACCGGGTGGTTTAGAGACTCAGCAAATGAGACCACAATCGCACATTTTTACCTCATCTACCCATGCCCATAAACTACACCCACCAATTTTCCGAGCGCATTGACAGAACCAGTGGTTAGGGTTGAGGCTTGTACATGAGAGACAAAAATCATAATTTTTACCGCACCAGCAAATAAGGGAATGCATCATTGGTAGGGAAGTATGTAATACTTGAGAACTGGAAGCATGTGTACAGGTTATGTAGTATAATGTTATGACAAGCTTTTAATAAAGAAATAAAAATTAGCACATCATGATGATACCCTTGGTCATAACAAATGTCATATCTCCCGCTTTAAAACAGACAAATTCTTATATTTACAGAAGATGTGACAAGTCATTCTTAAAGTCAACTTTAATTACGTTTACAATAAGTTGTCTAACCAAAACATCCACGTGGTTCCCGCCACTCTAAACACTAAGCCCTAAACCCTGCCACGCGTGATTCAAAGTTCTAATTCTCCCAAGTATAAAAAACGAAAAAAAAACCCTAAACTAAAGCTTTAACCCTCAACTCTTTAAAACTTCACAAGAAATGTCACACTCCCACTCCACTCGATTTAGCCGTGCCTCTTCCAGTACCCCTCAAGATTGGTTTGAGGCAGTAGGGATTGAGGAAGATCAGGTTGATGAATGTCTATTCACGTTGAATAGAATTTGCCTAATGGAGAAGGATGTCACCGGTGAGAATGCGCAACTGCTGAAAGATCATTACGAAGAGTTCAAGGAGAAATTAGAAGAACTCGATGAAATAGATGAAAAATTGGATAAAATTAAAAAAAAAACATTCTGAAGGGTTCAAGTTCCATATCCGCTTCTTGAAAGATCAGCTCTGCGCCCTAAAGTTGGACCGATATGAGCATAAGAAATTGTGGGAGGACTCGGGCTATAAAATTAGCTATCTCGTGCAGAAGATCATGGCTATGGAACATGAGCAGAATTCCTCAAGTGAGGAGTTTTAAGCATTTGGATTGTTTCTAGTTTTTTGCTGTTATTGTTATTATTGTTTGGATGTTTCCCTTGTATGAACATTTCTTTTGTTTCATTTTGGTTTTTCGCTAAGGAAGATCCATAAGATATAAATGATATAAAGGAACCAAACCAATGATAAAGACTCCATCAATAATGGTAGATAAATGTTAAACTTAACAAAACTGGTGATAACATTTGAACAGACAAATGATAAATTATGGTTAAAAAATGACTGGTCTGGAAAGATATAATGATATATAGCTTAACAACAAATGCGAAGTTATCTTCAACATATGACAAATCGATGTGACAAATAATAATAATTGATTAGACAACTCAGTTTAAATACTCATATTACTTACGTGTAGAACAAGAAATGACGCCACCGAACCAATCAATAATAACTTTTACCCTATTCTCTACTCTTCCCAATGCATTAAACTACCCTTATAAAAGTTTTAAGTTCAAAATTCTCTACTCTTCAACTATTCAAACCCTAAAGCCTAAAATATTTTTAACTTCTGAAGAAAAATGTCGCACTCTACCTGAGATAGCCATGTCCCTTCGGATACTCCATACGATTGGTTTAAGTCGGTAGGGATACAGGAAGATCACCGTGACCAACGTCTCTACAAATTGAATAGACTATATCTAATGGAGAAGGATGTCTCTGGTGAGAAGGCACAAATACTGAAAGAGCATTAAGAAGACTTCAGGGAGAAATTAGGAGCGTTCGATTATATCCAGGATAAACTGCATCAAACTATAGTAAAGAGAGATCAGCGTTCTGAAGAGTTCAAGTTCCATATGCCTTCTTGGAAGATCAGCTCTGCACCGTAAAGTTGGACCGGGACAAGCATAAGAAACTGTGCGAAGAGTCAACTTCTAAGATTAGTTGTCTCGAGCAGAAAATCTAGGCTTTGGAGCGCGATCTGGAATGCGTAGAGCGTGATCAAGAGAAGTTGTGAACATTTATTTTTTTGGTATTTTATTTATTTATTTTTTATGGTAACTAGTACTTTGCCTTTGTATGAATGAAAAGATGTTTTGTTTGTTGCTATTTCATTTGATTTTTGTTGTTAAGTAGTGGTTTCCGCTTGGTATATGGCAAACTAAACAATCACAGTTCTGTAAGAAAATAATGATGATATAGGGGGGTCAAGTTTAATGATGAACTTAACATAACTGAAGATACAAATTCAATAGACAATGAAAAATTCTTGGCACACAATGATATAATAAAAACCAGCAAATGGAAAATTCTATGAGAACAAATAACAGTTCTGAATAAAACAATGCTAACATGGAAACAAACAAATGAGAAAATATAATCTACAAATGACACTTCAGAAGCAAACAATGAGGTCATACAAACAAACTAATGATATATTCTCCGTACACAAATGACAGTTCGTTGCTAAATAATTATACAATGGAAACAGACAAATGAGAATTTCTTTTTTAACAAATGACAGTTACATATAGACAAATGATGATTTTTCAAGCACTTACGATAAAGATCATACAAATAAATGATACATAGAGTACCCAAAATTATCAGTGCAAACTAATTGCGACATCTTCATCTGTGATGACAGGTGGCTTAGTGTTCATTGTAAAAGATGGTGCCATTGTCGGACGTGTATTGCTATCGAATGGGATTGGCAGAAGCTTACAAGAACGACGATTGTGTCTATTTTTTCGACACCTACTGCAAAATCTTAATTTGCTAACAAGACCAGGAATTTTTTTCCCTTCTCTTCCTTTGTGTACGAGGACGACCGGCTTGAACTATTAGAATATGGGCACGAACACATGGATCAGTTTTTAAAAAAATTTACTGCTCAATTCCTCATATAGGGATCCATATAGGTTCATAAACAGCCTTGTATGTATTATTTGTGTAGTACTCAGAGACATGTGTAGTTGAATCAACATTAGCAAGACCCAGAGCGCGTACTCCGTGTTCACAAGGTATACTTACCATTTGCCACCAATGACATGAACAAGTACCATCTTCAATAGTTACAGAATCGGTTCTACCATAACTAGTCATCTAAAAATGGTGACGTAATGTACGAACACTGTAGGTTAGTGAATCTGTAATAAACTTTCTGCTCTCTCAGCGATTCGTAGCCCATGACGTTAAGCGAGCTTGACTCTTCTCAGCTTCCTCCCTATACATGTAGAATATTTCCGAACATATTCTACGTAATTCTTCAATAAAAACATGGATAGGGAGATGATCCAGGAGGATCTAGTATGTTTTTTTAAAGAATTGTTAATGTCATTCGAACAAGTTGACATGTTCGCTGGAATTTTGGAGGCATATTTTTGTTCGAACGAGTTTGGGTTCGTTCGAACAAGTTGTCGAACGACTATCATAATTACAGTTCTAGTTTAAGAGTTTTAAATACCTTTTAGAGTTGGATTTGAGTTAGATTTTGAGTTAGATTGTAACTAGGACTTGTAACCTCTATAAAAGGGCAAGCTTAGGCTAGAGTTAATTATCTAAAGTTTAGATCATTGCTCTATGTTAGATCTGAAAGAGTTCTGAGGAAACCTTGGGTTTGAGAGTTTTTATTCCTGTAATTACTTCGTTCTTGAGTAATTGAATTCTCTATTTTTCCAAACCGATTGGTGTTCTTAATATTTATCTACTAACACAGGCTTCTCAATCGTATTGTGGATTAAGTGGTATCAGTTTTCCAGTTTCGATTCTTGGGGGATTGATTGTGGTTTATGGTCTCTACACGTGACCGTCTCAAGCAAATGAAGGGGAAGTTTTAAAGATTTCTGACATCTACTACAGTGATTTTGTGGCTGTTACAGTGAATTCAGCTATTGCTACAGTGAATTCGGCGACTGCTACAGTGATTTTTAGATCTACACAAAATTTTGGGAATTTTTGTGAGTCTGTTGACGATCTATCATAGACCTAAATCAATGAATAAGGATGATTTGGAAATGTGCGATTTCAATGATAGACTCACGGTTTTGGAAACGATAGTTTCCACCCTAACTTCTATTGTTGAGGAGTTAGTAGAACAATTACGTCTCACAAACCTCGCATTGGATTCCATTTTGGCGAGTCGGCGAAGCCGTTCGAAAAAGAAAGGGGCTATGGAGGTGGATGGTGACGAGGACGTTCTGGTATTCGATAATTCTAGTAACCCTGAGTCCGTCAAGGAGCGCCCAGGTTCTAGTAATCATCGTATTGGCTTTAAGATTGAGATTCTAGTTTTCGATGGGTCCGTCGATGCCAAAAAATTTGATAATTCGTTAAACTTGTTGGAGACCTATTATTCTATTAATGAATATTCAAATGCTCAAAAGATTTGTTTTTCTTCTTTGAAATTCACAAGTCACTCACTAACGTGGTGGAAAACCTATCGGAAACGACATGATGTTGGAAGTCTGAGTTGGAAGGAATTCAAGGTTTTGGTGAAGAAGCAATTCTATCCGATTGGGTATGAACAGGAACGGTGGTATAAATGGCACAATTTGTGCCAAAATTTTGGGTAATCCGTACAACAATTCACTACAGAATTTCATAACCAAGCGCTGGTTTTGGATGTTGATGTGGATGAGTACGACGTATTCATGAAGTATATGGGGGGTTTATCAGAGTCCATTAGAAGATAATTAAAGCTCTTCAAGGTGGAAAATATCGAAGACGCTACCATTAAAGCAATAGCCATTGAAGGCAAATACTTGAAGAGCGACAAGAAAGACGACAAGAACAAGTCGGGGTACAAGGCTAATTGGAAGTTTGATCAGAAAGGGGAGTCCAAAGAAGAAGGGTCTTCATTTAAAAGGACTATCTGTAGTCATTGCAAGGCTAATGGTCATAATTCTGATACACGTTGGAAACTTCACCCGGAGCTTCGGCCGAAGGAGGAGAAGGGTAAGAAGAAACAAGCACTAGCTGCAGCGATTGTGGATCTTCCGAATTTAGATAACCCAAATCCTAAGCTTACTCTAATGTTTAAGCAACCTCTAGTTATCGACGAGGTTAGTCGGAAAGAGCTTTTCTTTGTCAGCATTCAAGTAAAGCAGAGCTTAGTCGAGGCCATTATTGACTTGGGTAGTCAGAAGAATTTAATTTCGGAGGCTGTGGTGAAGAAGATGGGTTTGGCTACTATGGTTCATCCTAAGCCTTATGGTTTGGGTTAGATTTAGAAAGACGCAGAGTTGAAGATCACTAAACAGTGTACTTTAAAGTTTGCGATTACTGAAAAATTTATTGACGAAGTGACATGTGAGGTGGTTCCGTTGGACGTATGTCAAGTCATCTTGGGTTGCCCTTATCTTTAGGACCGGGATGCAATCCTTTACCGTTGTGCTTGCAAGTATCGTTTGGTGAAGGATGGGAGAGTTTCATATTAATGTGTGCAAGGAACATATCACTACCAGTAATTTGGTAACGGCGACTCAGGCAAAGAGGTTGGTTAATGCGAGCGGCAAATTTGTTTTATTGTTGGTGCGACCGGTTCACGAGGGTCCGTCGGCTACAGTATTGTCTACTTTGGCAATGTCTCCTAAGCATCAAACCGATATGGGGGAGTTGGAAGAGGAGTATGAAGACTTGTTTCTGGGCATAGAAGGGATACCGCGCAAGAGGGATGTAGAGCATGATATCACCTTGGTGAATGGTGAGCCACTACCCAGTATTGGGTTATAACGGACTTATGTTATTAAGTCTGATGAGATCAAGAAATAGGTACTCGAACTCCAGGAGCAAGGAGTTACTAATCCAGGTTGTTCGCCTTGTGGTTTGCCGGTGTTACTGGTGCCGAAGAAGGATGGGTCCTGGAGGATATCTGTGGATTATCGGGCGTTGAACAAGATCACGGTAAAGAATCGTTATCCGCTTTCGCGAATTGACGTGCAGACGGCTCGATTTTTTATCAAGTTGGATCTTAAGTCGGGTTACCATCAAGTTTGAATCCGGGAGGAGGATACTTGGAAGACAGCGTTCAAAACCAAACAGGGCTTATTTGAGTGATTAGTGATGCCTTTTGGGTTATGCAATGCTCCGACGACATTTATGCGGCTAATGAATGAGGTACATCGTGCGTTTATTGATGATTTTGTGATTATATATTTGGATGATATCTTAATATATAGTCGTACATGGGTGGAACATCTTGGGCATTTACGCAAAGTGTTGGGCGTGTTGCGATCCCAACAACTTTTTCTTAACTGGAAGAAGTGCGAGTTTGGGAAACAAGAGTTAGTCTATTTGGGTTGTATTGTTGGTGGCGGCGAGCTTAGGGTCGATCCAGAGAAGGTCATGGTCATTACAAATTGGCCTAGACCCCGTATAGTGATGGAGGTGAGGAGTTTCATGGGTTCTTGTCAGTACTTACGGATTTTTTTTTGGCATTTTTCACAAATAGCCGCACCGTTGCATTATTTAACGAAGACCGAGGTACAGTTTGTGTGGGAAGATCACCATGAGAAGACATTTTTGTTACTAAAGCGGAAGATTACGGATACACCAGTGTTAGCATTACATAATTTGCAGCGGCCTTTTGAGGTCGAGACAGATGCGTCGGACTTTGCTTTGGGGGTAATCCTTTTACAGGATAGGAAGCCAGTTGCTTACCATTCTGATATCTTTACAGGAGCAATGCGCAACTATCCAACCTACGATAAGGAGTTCTACGCGTTATATCAATTAGTAAAGTATTGGCGGAGTTACTTATTGGGGAAGGAGGTTGTGGTACATTTCGATTACAAACCGTTATAGTTCTTATCTACGCAGTCCAAGCTTCAGCAAGCTTGCCATATGAAGTGAATGTCGTACCTTCAGCACTTTACCTTATTGATCAAATATAAGGAAGGAGTGGACAACAAGATGGCTGATATGTTATCTCGATCCTCATTGCCAACTATTTCCGTTTTGTTGGTAGCTATGCAGATCCAGCCGATTGCTCCTTCTGAGTACGTTTCAGGGCATGATAATGACTGGGAGCTCAGTGTGATTCACGAGAAGTTGCTACAGGGCATGACGTACGAGTATGTTCTGAAGGATGGTTTGATTTATAGGGGCAGTCTACTATGTATTTCTGAGGGTAGCGACCGTTTACAGTGGATTCGAGAGGCACATTGTTCCCGGGTGGCAGGTCATTTCGGGGTTGAGAAGACTCTTTTAAATTTACGACGTTATGTCTATTGGTCGAAGATACAGGTGGATGTTACTCGTGTGGTTTATGGTTGCATGCTATGCAACACTTTAAAACCTTACAAAAGGAAGATAGGACTGTACTTACCATTCCCAGTACCTAGTCGACCTTGGGAAAGTATTTTAATGGATTTTATGGGTGGTTTGCCCATAGCCAGGTATAAGAATGACTATTTGTTTATGGTGGTGGATCGATTCAGCAAGATGATTGTTCTTATTCCATGCCAGAATACGGTCATAGGGGAAGGAGCAGCGCGATTGTTTTTTAGAGACGTCTGGAGGTATTTCGGGCTCCCATCTTCTATTATTTCTGATAGGGATAGCCACTTTTGGGGCATTTCTGGAGATCGTTATGGGGGATGATGGATACAAAGTTGAAGAGAAGTACCGCTTATTATCCGCAGACAGACGGGCAAGCTGAGGTCATTAACCGTACTTTGGTACATTTATTACAGGGATTCCATTTTAAGCATCCTCAGACTTGGGATGAGAGTTTACGTATCTTCAGTTTGTGTTTAACCGGGCGATTCATGGTTCCACATTGAAGTCTCCATTTGAAGTTTGTTTGGGGTACTTGCCTCAAAGCCCTTTTAATTTAGCGTTTAGTCTTGGCGACAAGACGGTATCAGGGATGGAGGAAGAGGAAGGTTAAAGCTCAGTGTTTCATTGAGAAGATCATCAAAGTTCATGAGGTGGTTGAAGCTCAGTTGAAGAAGACTCAAGTAAAATATAAGGCTCGCCACGACAAGCATCGGGTTAAGTGTACTTTTCTTGAGGGCAACCTCGTTTGGTTGCATTTGGGTAAGGAACGGCTTAGGCGGGAAGGTAGGAAGCTCAAACCTATCCGCTATGGTCCGTTTTTGATACTCAAGAAGATTGGTGACAATGTATTCCTGTTGGATTTGCCGTCTCTTTTGGATGAAGACTCTGCAATCGATACTCACCTATCATCAGTTGATGACTTATGGATGGAAAGAGAAGATCCATTGCCGGAGGATGGTATTCTAGAGTGGAATGTTCATACTACAAGATAGGGTGCTATTGATTCGTTCTGAGTTGGGATGAAGGTTCAACTACCAAGTAAGTCGAAGTGGTATAACAGGGAATTGGGCATCGTTACTTTCCCACATCTCCAGTTCTAGCTTGAGCAGGAGCTCAAGGCTCCTAAATGGGGGAGCCATGATCCAGGAGGATCTAGTATGTTTTTTGAAGAATTGTCAATGTCATTCGAACGAGTTGGAGTATTGTTCGAACGAGTTGACATGTTCGCTGGAATTTTGGCCCAAGGCCATATGTCGTTCGAACGAGTTGTCATGTCCTTTGGGATTTGGCTTAGAGGCATATTTTTGTTCGAACGAGTTTGGGCTCGTTCGAACGAGTTGTCAAACGACTATCGTTATTCCAGTTCTAGTTTAAGAGTTTTAAATACCTTTTAGAGTTGGATTTCGAGTTGGATTGTAACTAAGACTTGTAACCTCTATAAAAGGGTAAGCTTAGGCTAGAGTTAATTATCTAGAGTTTAGATCAAAGTTCTATGTTAGATCAGAAAGAGTTTTGAGGGAACCTAGGGTTTGAGAGTTTTTATTCCTGTAATTACTTCGTTCTTGAGTAATTAAATTCTCTATTTTTCCAAAGCGATTGGTGTTCTTCATATTTATCTACTAACACAGGCTTCTCAATCTTATTATGGATTAGGAGATCTTTTACTTTCAGAATAACGTTATTCCAACTCTCGACATGATTTGTGTAAGCGACTCTTTATCTAAAAAAATTACAAACCATAAAAGTCAAATGCCAAATGAGCGTAAACTGATAACAAATGAGATCATACAACTGTAAAAGGATTAATAAAGAAATAATGAGAAATAATGCCAAAAAAATGACAAATAAGAATGTAAATGGAGTTACAATGACTATTGTTCATATAACAAATGATTAGTTAAGCAATACATAGTGACAACGTACGTACCTACTCATTGGAATTTATAGATTAGACCATGTTTCATTGGGAATACCTAGTATGTATTGGAGGCCCACTGGATCTGTATTCTGGATAACATTCATGTGTTTATCGAAATCAATACTGGTTAGGGCCTCTGCTGCCATCCAAAATACGATCCTCGTTCTTTTGAGAGTAATTTTAATATTGCTAGATATGTGGAGGGCGTAAAACGTATGGATTGCAAATAGAAATACCTTGAGTACAACATTAATATTTTAGGGGTTCCTGTAAGAGATTACGACAAATCTAGTGTCATAACCGTGAAAATTATACCCAAACATCTCCAGAAAGTATGTCAAACTTTCGGTGGTCTCCGAGTCTGTTATCGAAAATACAAGTGGAAAAATGTGATTACTTGGGACAATGACGATGGCTGTTAGCTGAGTTCCACGATATCTCCCTTTTAAAAAAGTTCTGTCAATCACAACAACTAGTCTCAATAGTTTATAAGTTCTTTTGGTGGGACTAAAACACCTTGTGAATCTCATATCTTTACAACTCGTAGTTTGTATGCCAAATACAAAATCTGGGTCAACCAACCTTACTTCGGTAAAGTAGGTCGTAAGTAGTTGGTATGCTTGCTCAAAGCTGCCTTGCATCTGAAATAATTACGTAGATCAAATGAAATTGTGGAGAAGACAAATGATAAAAAGTGTGTTACAAATTACTTGTATGGTAAGTACAAATGACAAAGTAAGTCGACCAAATGATATGAGCAAAAATGATAAACAATGTTGTATATATGACTTGTATGTGGGAACAAATGACATATAAAGTGATGATACCTCAGCGTGGGCTTTTTCTTTCGCATGCCAGGCAAGATTGTATGTTACATCAATATTATGATGAATTTTCATATCATCAATAATTTTTGAAGGTTTGTAGTTTGGGTCTTTTCGTAGTTTTTGCTTGATTATAGAAGCAACCCATCTACTAGACGCTGCCTTATACGCGTTCCCACCTTCAGTTTCTACACGGATGCAAGTATGCACAGAGCAATAAGTACTTACTCTAAATATGGCAGAACCGACCAACATTGTCGCATAAATCCGCCAAGAACATTTATGACCATTGCAACGTACCACGATTTTATATTCGTTGCTCAAAGCGTGTTCGAAATTAAACTTGTTTACAACTGTATAAGCTCTTATGTGATTCTTGAGTTCAATCTTATCTCGATATAGATCACCAATGTTAAATTTTTTACTGAAGTTATAGGGATCCTCCGTGTACGCAGCAGATTTGAACCGAAAATTTAAGAGATCTTTCACCTGTTCGGGCTATGGCTCAAACTGAAACTCAGCTGAACAAATAAGAAATATTCTACTTAGCATAATAGAAATTGAATACGAAATGATAAAACAGAGCACACAAATGACAAATTCTACGAACTTACCTGAAGTTTTAGTTTGTTCAATGATAGGTTCGGGTTTAATTGAAAGAGGAACATTAGTTAACGTAGGTTCATTTGAAGGAGGAACATTAGTTAACAGAGGTTCATTTAAGAGATGAATACTTGATTGAGAAATAGAAGGTTCATTTGAGAGGAGAACATTAGTATGGATAGCTTGAAAAGGTTTATTTGATTGAGGAACATTAGTTAACACAGGTTCATTTGAGAGATGAACATTTGATTGAGGAATACTAGGTTCATTTGAGGGAGGAACATCAGTACGGATAGTTTCGAATGAATTATTTTTATCATCCACAAAAGGTTCAAACCTGCGCGGATCAAGCCCTCTACCGTTTGTTTCAGGGTAACCCCTGTATTCAGGTTCAGGCTCAGGAAATAAGTTATACCGCAAAGGTCCCCCCGCTTTGGTGGTGAACAAGCCTCTGCCTGAAACAGTATCTTTGGTGGTGGATAACCCTTTACCCGAAGAGCATAAATCAGAAATAAAGTTCTGGGAGTTTTGGGAAGGTACCCTAAGGTCATTAACAATCCATATGTGAAAGGGCTTGCTGGGATTGGCTTTATGCATATTGATCATTACGGTAAAGTCCTGGACTGATGAAATTGCGCAGGCACAACCATGGACGAAGTTGTACAACTTGTTTCGCTTGTTTCTTCAAGGAGTATAACAAAATCTTGGTATGACGAGTACGCTCTTAGTGAGGTAAGTCTTGTACTTCCTCCAACATAAGTAACAATTGATCGGATCTTTGAACGTACGATATCCCCACCAAAATGAACAATGGTATAAAGCTGAACTCCATTCATCCCTGAAACAAATGATATAAATAAACCATTCCAGTGATAAAGTACCAAAAAACAAATGAGAAAAATGATATTAAACTGAGCTCCAGCAATCCCTCAAACAAATGATAGGAATCCTGAAATAAATGATATCAATAAATAATTCCGGTGATATAGTAGCAGAAGACAGATAATTAAAAAGTCAAAGAAAAATGATTATGTACGAATTGTATCATCTTGCATGACATCTTTTCTAAAGATAAATGGGACAAATAGTAATGCGGATACACAGTTAGAGATGATGGATACAGAGTTAGAAATGATATTTACTGCAACGATTATTTTAACGGTCGGAGAGAAGGATAACAACGGTCTTCGACAATGAGAATAACATATGATAGCAACGATCTTTTCATCCCAATGACCTCTGTGTGAGGACTTTATCAAATGCAGAACGATAGTTGGAAGACTTGGCATATGAAGGAGACAAACAGTACATCAAGGAGAATCTGATTTGATTTTTGTAGAAGCTTTGTTCTTGAAGAAAAAGAAGAATAAAAAAAAGAAGCTTTGATTTTTAAGGTTGGTAATGTATTTAGAGGCATCTTCCATCTTATTACTGTTCTGATTACTGTAGCAGATTAGACTACTCAACAACTCCAATGGGATAGTTTCTCATTTTTTTCTGTATTATTTATCATTTATTATGCGAGAACACTGTCATTTTATGTGTATATCTTTGTAATTGGTTTGGTATAACTTTGTCATTTGTTGAGTAATCTTTGCGAGTTGGTAGATTTATTACTGTAGCAGATTAAACTACCCATCAACATTTAATGTTAGAAAATAGGGTGGCAGCCAGGGGGTAGTAGGTGGGACCATTATCGATTTGTTAATTTTAGTATCAATTTAGGAAGAGGCTTGCCAGAGTATCAATTTTGCAAAGATGGCAAAAACTAGAATTTATTGTCATAATTTCCGAAAAATTAATAGGGTAATTAGGGATTCTGAAAAAGCTACTTGTAACCACTAGACTACATTTCCAGCCCAAGACTTTATTCCTTTTTCCATAACAAACAGTGTAAATAAAAAAAATCAAAAGGGTAATTTGGGTTCTGAAAAAGCTTTAGTTAGACAACTACTATGTAACTACTTGTAACCACCCAACTATATTTCCAGCCCAAGTCGTTTGTAAGTGACCCCCTATCGGTCCGTCAGACAAGAACATAAATTTGCAAGGGTGGACAACGCCTAAGGCCCATTAAATAAGACTCTTAAGATAGCCTAAATCGATACTATATATTCAACAAGCATGCCAACATTGTCAGAAAGTTCAGGCTTGGTATTAAATAGATACGTTACTTGAAAGTTCCCTATCTTGGAAAGAACATCAGCAGCAAAAAATTCCTTCTCTACAAGTCTGCTTCATCTCAGTGTGTAGAGAGGTGCCAAGTTTCAATGTTTTTGACCAACAAGCTCTGTGAACCTATGACATTCAGCCCTTTACCTCCGTAAAATCCCACTAAAACTTGAGAATCAAATTCAACTTCTGTGTAAGACCACTCAATTTCTATACAATTATCCGCAAATTTTGGAGAACTGCTAATAGCTTAAAATTAGTAGTTGTGCTTATTTGGAAACCACAAACATATATACGCAAGAACGAAAAAGATCTAAGTGATATATGAATGTACCTCATCCTCTACGCATATCTTGATTGCTCAATGTGAATCCATCAGTGCTAAGTTTTAGTCTACCAAATGCAGGTTTCAATCATTTACTATCATTGGTCGCTTGAAATTATGTTGCTTCCCAACATGTCGAGCTAGTATCGGAGATAATCACGCAAGTAGGGCCTCTCTGATATTAATTTTAGAAGTTAAATCCTTAGCCAATCTTCAACTACATTCACAATGTAGCCCACCTCCATTGAAACAACATCGTGAATGTGTTTGTTAAGAGCTTTCCCTATCTCTCACAAGATAAAAGAAGGGAGTAATACCATTTTCTAAGATGTGCTTGCAGTAGTGAACCATGCTATCATTTGGTTACACAACGATAAAGCTTAAAAAGTTCCACACCCCAGAATTGAGTAAGTAAAATCGCATGCATCCCTGGTGTAACAACCATTGAAGCAGCTACAACTACATTTACATCTTCTTGTTCCCTTTTAAATTTGAGAAATTTAACTTTTACCCCCCACATTATGACATCAACTTGCCATTGACCCCCACATTCCTTGAAATTCGACAATAAACCCCATTTTAGTTTGAAAACCAAGTCAAACTTATTTGACTGAGAAGGACTCCGGTTGACTTGGTGTAAATACCAACATACCCTTATAAACAATTTTTTATTTATTTATTTAACCCCCCAATTTTGTGCCTGCAATTCGTCTTCCATCCCCAAAATGAACACAAAGTCATAACATAACATTCTAAACAACTTTGGACTTGAATAAATTGGGATTGAATTGTTGTGTACTAATGTTTGATTTCATTTCCCATTGTATATGTTTACAGTTATGAGTTTAAACTTAATACGTATCTCAAAGAAAAAGAGTATAGTTGGGTTTAAAATTTAACAGACCTGGTCAACCGGAGTCCTTATCGGTCAACAAAATTTAACTCCGTTTTCAGGCTAAAATGGGGTCTATTGTCAAATTTCAAGGAATGTGGGGGTCAATGGCAAGTTGATGCCATAATGTGGGGGGTTAAAGCTAAAAGTTCTTTTAAATTTTCTGATAATATCAATATGACCTTGTTAGAAAAACATATGGAAGCCTCTACTATTCCATGTCTAATTGAATCAATCACCAGTGTAAAAAGGAAGAACATACTAATTGCACCAATCACCATGGTTCTCACAGATGATTTACAGATATCATTTCTCAGAAAAACTTTATAGCTATCAATTCACCATATCACAAGAGAGATCACAGAGAGAAAAAGAACAATCACTACCAATGTAAACAGTCCTCAATATTATTACACCAATAAACACATCATGAAACATCTTTTGTTTTGGACAAACTTAGGATGAACCTAATACCGCTACAGCAAACCTGACATGCATGTTGGCGGGGTTCTCACGTGCCTTAGGGATTAGTCGGGTAAATGGTAAAAAATTATGAATCCGGATCACCCTGGTTTGCAAAAAAATTATACCGCTAACCAATAAAGATTTTAACAAATAATTTTTTTTAATTTAGTAAAACTTAAGCAATGACTGGGTAAACCTTAGTTGGTTCGTTGCAAGTGGTTACACACTAAAAACGGTGCTTCGGTTCTATACTACCATACTCCTTAAAGTGAACTCCCCCTCAAGCCCAATATACAAACCTTGTATCTCGAGCTTGGAATACCAACTAGTCTTACAACTTTAACTAAGTTTTCCTAAAAAAAAATAAAAAAATCATACTCACTTCAACGTTTGAAACATAAGTCTTATAACTTGAAACAACGAACTTTGAATCGTCAAATACAAACATAAAGAATAAGACATCACCTACTGATGGGGTTAATGGACCCACTTTACAGAGATGGAGAAAAAATGGAGGCAAACCAAGATGAAGTATATTTTGTTTGAGGTCTTAGTCCTAAATCCCTCAAGTTGAAAGTAGGAAAGTTCGGATTAAATCAGATCGGATGTTATTTGGAAAAAACGGATCAAATTTTTTGGAAATTCGGAATAGCAAAAGGCTATTCGATTCCGATCTGATATTTTTAAGAAAAAATCAGAAATCGGATTTTTGGAAATCGGAAATGTAAAATAGGGTTACAAAATCATATCGGATTTCAGAAGAAAAAAAAATGGATCGAATTTAAAAAAAAACATAAGTTTGGAAAAAAGTTGCAGCCCTAACTGCCACCGATGATTCTACACTTTCGTAAAACCAAATAGTTCCATTAATGCAGGAATCTGATACTATGCAAACTCCAAACAATGATGCTAGTGTCAGTAGTTATACAAGTTTACTCCGAGAGATTTATATGGCAATTATTTGTTCATCCGTAGTTATTCATAAGTTATTTGAATCACGGAGCTTTGTCCTTCTCTTAACGCGATTAAATTACCAGAACATACCCAGAGACGCCCCTTTCCTATTGCTGGTAATACACCCAAAGTTCTTCAGAAAAGAAAACCAGAGTTGCATCTTTGAGTTGCGTTTAAAACCTATCTCATATATCTCATTATTGACTATTTATCTTTATTGGCTTAGTTTCATTCAATTTATGCTCCATCTGTACAGAATAGTCCTAAGTACCTCCTCCCAGAAGTGCTTGCATGACAAGAAATTCCTTTTCGATATAGACCCCTCAATCACAGCTCATCTATAAAGGTGAAGCACACCCAGGAGGAAGAAACGGGCTTGGATTAAGTCACTAATAGAGAGATGGAAAAGTGTAGTAGTCATTAAATCAATAGAAATAAAGCCAAGAGAAAGTTTGGTTTTCTTGTTTTGCGAGGATGCTTTATGAGTGAGGCCTTCTCATGGATGGCAGCAATGAAGATGAGATCAAATAGGCCATTGTTTCTTGCTGTGATCTACAAAGATCATCTCTCTCCATATATAAGTGTATATACAGTAGCTAGGTAAAGGATGACATGGCAATCCTTCACCTTGTTTTGGCCTAAATCCACCCACAGTAGCTAGGTCGATTGGCTGACGTGTCCACCCAAATCCACCCTGACTACCCTCAGGGTAGATTTTTACTTTATTGTTTCTCTGCAGTTCTGAACTGTGCGTAGGTTATAAGCTAATTATAAAATGACACTTGCCAAGATTTAAGTGGCTCTTATGCCCCATAGTTCAGAACTGCGACGCATATATATGCTTATGATGGAGACACGTGGACGGCTGTGGTTTAAAGTATTTGTAACGGCTAGTTGATGCCCCGCAATTCTGAACTACGCGGCTAAGTCTTGCATAAAATCCTTTTTGTTCCCATATCCAAACTTGGGTTTTTGGTGATTAAAATGGCTATATCCATAAACAAACTTGTTTGACAAGAAGCTCAACAACTATATTTTTGGCCAAACTTGTTTGACAAGAAGCTCAACGGTTATTTTTTGGGCAAACTTGTTTGACATGATGCTCAACGGTTAGTTTTTTTCATCTACAAAGGTCATTCATCTTGTACACTCTATTCTTTTAATCTTTTAGACTCTACTCTATTCTCTAGTTATCTATTTTGTTTAGCCATGTCTGACCTATCACTCTCATCCTTTTCATCATCGTCTTCATTCTCGTCCAAAACTGAAGAGCTCTTTCGGCGTCAAATTATGATAACGCATGAGTATAGCAATGTTCTCATTGAGATGGGAGAAGTAAAAGAAAAAGAACAAAAGGCGGGCGACATCATCACAGAAGCGGGGGGGGGGGGGGGGGACTAGTAAAATGGGAAGGACTGTGACAAGAGGAAAATGTGTGATCATAAATTGGGCGAGTTTAACCTTTATCGGGATTATTTTGGTGTCAACCCAATCTTCAAAGGTATTTCATTTCGTCATCAATTTTGTATGAGCGAAAGTATCAACGCATTTATGATCAAGTTATTTCTTCGAGCGACTATTTTGTTCAAAAAGAAAATACTGCTAAAACGATGGGCTTAGCTTCCTACAAAAAGATAACGTGCGCAGATGCCCAAGACAAATACATTTGGATTGCGGAGTCTACGAGTAATTCTAGTTTGAAAATTTTTTATGTCACAATTATAAAACAATTCAATGCTCAATACCTTAGATATCCCGATGAAAATAACATATTAAGGTTGTTAGAAGTGAATGGATCGCGAGGCTTCCCGGGGATCTTTGGCAGGTTAGATTATATTCCTTAGAAATTGAATAATTGTCCTACCGGATGGGTAAGACAATATACCAGGTATAAGAAGTATCCATTGGTAATTTTAGAAGTGGTTGCATTACAAGATCTTTGGATATGACACACATTTTTAGGGTGCCCGGTTCTAACAATAACAATGTGAACGTCTTGCATCAAGGGTAGCTTTTCAACAACTTGTTTAATAGAGTTGTGCCGCCATACAATTACAATATAGGCACGGTCTCGTACACTATAGGGTATTATTTAGTGGATGGAGTTTATCCAAAATGACAAATAATTGTTCAAAGCATAAGAAATCCGTCGAACGATGCCGAAAGACATTTTTGCAAAGATGCAAGAAGCATGTCGGAAAGACGCAGAATGTGCTTTTGGAGTATTACAAGCTAGGTTTAAAATTTTGGCACACGGTATGTGGTTTTGGAAGCCTAGTGATCTAGGAAATAAAATGTTATGTACGCATGTATCATCATGTACAATATGATCGTCGAAGATGAATGTCATACTTACATCTGGCAAGTAGATATTGATCCGGAGTTTAGAGAATCTGTGAATAGGGTGCATAAGACATTCAATCCAACACACTCTCTCAGCACTATGACGGAGTACATCAAGAATATTCGCAAAATTAGAAATGAAGGTGCTATTTTCTAATTACGAAATGAACTTGTCGCGCATTTGTGGAATCAAAAAGGGGCGAAGAAATGTAAATTTTTATTTATTATCTAAAGTAATATATTTTGTTTTGAAGTTTGGAGTTTTATGTTAAAGTTGTAATGTATTTTCTCTACTATATTTTGTGGAATAAAATGATTGATAACAATTTTATTCAAATAAATCATAACATAAAAATTTAGAACTACTATTAAGGTTAAAGATTACATCAATCTTCATCATTTGCAACGTCGTCATCACTTAGACATTGCTCTTTCAACTTCTTGGAATAAAGTTTAAGTTGCTTCTTCATCCAACACTTTTGTTCTGGTAGTAGGTTAGTTGTGTCCGTTGTCATCACTTTAACCAAAAAAAATTCTTTGATGGCTTCTCTTCCAGCTAGCTCTGCTTTACGCTTCCTTTGAATCTCTGCGTCTTTAGCCAACTTTTGTTCATCTCGTACTCTAGCTCTAGCTTTATTTCCCTTTTTCTTCTTCTCATCTCTCTCATTCCATGCATTCATCATGTTTATCGTCATTTTAAATATCTTCCCCCAATAACCTATATTTGACTTTGCTGCTTCCCCACAACCATATAGTGGTGTATCCATGTCGGTAGAATCATCCGGAATTATGAAATTTGGAGTGGAAAAAGTAGATGTAGAGGGTTCGGTGTTGGTGGAGTTACTTGGGCTATCGCTTAAATTTGACTTTCTGGTGACGTTGCGGTTGGGATACCCGATGTGATAAATTTGTGACCATTTTGAGCATTTCTCCAAAACTTTGTAAGCCTTCCGAAATTGGAATTATTTATTGTGTATTTTTTTTAAAGGTCTCGTATGCCATACCAGGCTACAAATCAAGTTTCAAATACTTATGAGTATGATTAACCTATCAAAATTAATGGAATGAGAAAAAAATAAATACTTACTACGTCGCCAGATCCCTTGCCGATAAAATGTCAGCTTTCAAGGTCTTGAATGATGCCTCTAAAGATCAAACAATCCTTATTAAGCTGTCCCTTATACGCATAATTGACACCGTTATATGATTGCCACATCGATTGGTTATTATAAAGCGAGTTGAATTGGTCACACACTTTAAACCTAAATGTAGCGGTTTTTTGGTTATTAGTGGTAGAGAAGTTTTGAGACACTTGGGACTAACTAGATCACGCCCGATCATCCATATATTTATGACCCTCTTGACTAAAGTACAACTGATCTTGGGATTTTGAAGAGCCAAACGCCAATATGTCATGTAATCTACATCATCAATGAGATAACAGTTTCCATCGCAGAAGTCCACATCTTTGAATCCCTGTTAGAACTCTTAATCGTACCATAGAAATTCCATAATCTCCTGGAGAGGAGGGGTCATAGGGAAACTATCATGCCCGGTGTTCTGACGTATACACCGGTCTCTTAAATACTAAAACGTACCATTCCCGTATGAGACTGAAACCAATGGAACCCTCTTCAAACTAAACATTTTTGCATGTCTTACCTCTGGATGAATTGATTGTCTAGATCTCAGCTATGGTTGTCAATCAATATCCTTCCATTCTATTATTTCTCTAATCACGGTAAAAGAATAATGGATTTCGGACCCCGAATTGTCCCTTTTATATTTTCACCCACCCATACGTGGATAAATTGTTAAGATATGAACTCGAATTTATGTTCAAGGTAGTTTTAGTTCGAGCTAGCTCAGTTCGAGGTTTGAAGACGGATTAAAAATAGGAATTTTCAATGTTTATTTCGAATTGATCTGTTCAACAAGTTCTGTTCGACCTGAAGATTCGAACGGGTTAAGTTACTTGAAGATTCGAACTGGTTCTATTCGACCAAATTCAAGCTGTTGAAGTTGAACTTGAAATAAGTCGAAGTCGTTCGAATGAAAATGTCTCTCATTCGAACGAGATGTCTGATTTTGCATTTTGGAACTTAAGGCTGAAGAAGTCGCCCGAACGAGCTTGGATGTCGTTCGAACGACATATGCATTTTTTAGGGATGGAACCTTTAGTTCTAAAAGTCATTTGAACGAGTTTGTGTTTCGTTCGAACAAGATGAGCGTAGGTTGTTTTTGATAGTTCTTCTGGGTCGTCAAGTTTGCCTCAAGATTAATTATGCTTATAATTAGTCTTCTAGTATATAAAGAGGACTTATGTTATTTGTTAGTCTATCTATTTCCTCTGAGTTTAATTCTTAAAACCTAGAATTTGTGAGACTCCATTAAAACTTGAAGAGATCATCTGTAACCTATTTGATCATAGTAAATTATTTGTGGGGAGTAGATTTTCATCTACAAGGGTTTTTTACTTCCCTCCTCTGGGAAATTCTTGTCTTTTTTATTGTTATGTGTTTCATAGCTTTCTTGATTGGCTTATTCTGTATATTGCTCTTTGCGTAGAAGAGAGATTAGCTTCCTCGATTCTCAATAATTGGTATCAGAGCAAGTGTTACAGGGCTTGTGTGGTAAAAAGCGATGGCCGATCAGGTGAAGTTGAAGATCACGAAGTTCAATGGTTCTAATTTTGGAGTGTGGAAGATGCAGATAGAAGATTACCTCTATCAAAAGGATCTTGATTTACCACTAGGTAGAGTTTAGATGAAGCTAGCAAATCTTGATGCTGCTAAGTGGGCATGATTGGATCGCAAGGCGCTTGGAACCGTTAGGTTAATGTTGTCATCTCAGATTCTACACATGATCTTCAAAGTTACGACAATGAAGAGTTTAATGAAGACTTTAGCCTCTATGTACTCAGGACCGTCTGGGGCAAATAAGGTGCATCTTTTACGGTGCTTGTTTACTTTGAAGATGAAGGATAATAGTAGTGTGCAAGCTCATATCAGTGAGTTCAATACCATTCAAGCTGAACTTGAATATGTTAAAATCATTTTTATTGAGGAGGTGAGAGCATGGGCTCCTTTAGGGCAGATGCCTGAGAGCTAGGAATGGTTCATTGCAGCTGTGAGTAATTCATCGGGGAAGGAAGACATCAAATATGATACTATAGTCTCTTTGATTATGAGTGAAGATAATAGGCGTAAAACATCTAAACCCTCTTCGAGTTCAAACGGTAGTGCGTTGAACGTCGTGGAAAGATGGAGGTCTTACAGAAAAGGGCCAAAATATGGAAGGAGTCGTTCACAGTCAGGAGGAAAGTCTAAGCCGCCCAATGCGTATTGGATTTGTGGAAAGAAGGGTCACTTCAGGCGAGATTGTAACTCTTCTAACAAGAAAGTTAATGATGAAGATAAATATACAATGAACCTTACTGAGGAGGTTAGTTCTGACGAGGCTCTATTACTATTGTGTGTCGATGTTAATGAATTTTAGATAGTTGATTCGGGTGCCTCTTTCCATGCTACTGCAAACAAAGGTTTCCTAACCAATATTGTTAAAGGCAACTTCGGTACGGTCTTTCTTACAGATAAGAGTGCATATAATATTACTGGAAAGGAAAATGCTAGGTTGATGTTGCCTTCAAGGGGAACGTTGGTTTTATAGAATATGCAACTTGTACCCAAATTGGGGCATAACCTTATATCGGTTAACAAATTGGTGGATAATGGCAGATATGTGAGTACATTTGGTGCAACCTTCTGGAAGGTTACAAAGGGAGCTATGGTAGTAGCTCGAGGCTTACGATAAGGAACGTTGTATACAACATAAAGTATAATTTCCACTATTTGTGCGGCCGCTCTGGGGGTTGATACAAGTACTTGGCACAAACGGCTCGGTCACATGAGTGAAAAGGGAATAAAGATGATGGTAACCAAGGGAAAGCTAGAAGGTCTTGATGAGATTGATCTTATGTTTTGTGAAGAGTGTGTTCTTGGGAAGCAAAAGAAGGTCAGTTTCAAATTAACAGGAAGATAAAGGAAACCTGGAAAGCTGGATCTTGTACACACAAATATTTGGGGGCCAACCAAGGTGTATTCTCTTGGTAGTTCTCATTATTACGTTACTTTTATCGATGATGCTACTCGTAAAAATGTGGGTCTACTTTATGAATAACAAATCAGATGTGTTCGATAAATTCAAGAAGTGGAGGGATTTAGTTGAAAATGAAACTGAAGTGTCTCAGGTCAGATAATAGGGGAGAATACTGTAGTGACGAGTTTGAAGACTTTTGTACATCAAACAAGATTAGGAGACAAAAGACTATTCTTGGAACACCACAACAAAGTGGTGCTGCAAAACCCATAAACCGAACAATAAACGAAAGAGCGAGGAGTATGAGACTCAACCCTGAATTGCCAAAATGTTTTTTGGCAGATGCGGTTAGTATGGTGGCGTACTTGATTAATAGATGGCCTTCAACGGCTTTAGACTTTGGACATCCTGAAAAAGCATGGAACGGTAAAGAGGTAAACCTATCTCACTTGCGTATTTTTGGTTGTACCTCATATGTGCTTGATAATTCAGATACAAGGACAAAGTTAGATATAAAGTCGATAAAGTGCATATTCATTGGATATGGTGGTCATGAGTTTGGGTACCGATTTTAGGATGCAAAAAATCGGAAAGTCATCCGGAGCCGTAACGTTACATTTAATGAGGAAGTAAGTTTTCTTTATCTTCTGTGTGTTTTCTTTATCTTTTGTTCTCTCTGAGTCTCACTCTCGATTTTAAATGATTTCAAAGGATTTAAGCCGAAAACAAAACATAACATAAGTTTATACTCTCTTCGTCTCTCGAAAGATTCTGGTTTAGTGGCTTATAGTCTCGATTTTGAAGGATTCTGGTTTGATCTCGATGGATTCTGGTTTGTGCCACAACTCACGATTCTGTTTTATACCCCAACTGGTTTATACCAAATTTGAACTCGAAGGATTCTGGCTTTTGGTTTATCAAATTTGGGTTCTCAGCTTCTCTACCAAAGATTCAAAGGTAAAAATCAAAACCCTAACTGTTAATTTAATCTATTTATATCTGAATCAAAACCCTAACTGTTAATTTCCTGACGGTCTGTTAAATTTTCTTCCTATTGCCCTAAATTTCATGATGGCTGTTAATTTCATGACGGTTTGTTAATTTCATGATGGTCTGGTATGTTAATTTTTCTTCCTATTGCCTTAAATGTATTTGTGTTTCTTAGCATAGGTTTGTTAATTTTTAGACTCAATGCATAGGTTTTTTTTTCCATAAAAGATCATACCACTTAAACATACCATAAATGCATAATGCTTTTAAGTTTGCAGATTACATAGTGTACATTATTCAGTTTAGACCATGACTATCAGACTATGTATTTGATGATGATATAGTCTGGATTTTGTTATATGTATTTCATGTTTACACATTATATAGTCTGGATGTTGATATAGTATGGATTTTGCTATCTTTAATAGTTTAATATAGTCTGGATGTTGAATTGTTGATAGTCTTACCCAATTCAGTTTGCACATTATATAACCTAATGTCTTTAATATAGTATGGATTTCATGTGTTGCACTTTGCATTGTATGGTTTTAATATGGTCTTGGTTTCATGTTTTGTTAATGGTTTTTGCTATCTTGTCCATGTTTTGGTAATATTATATCCTAATATATTTCAATCTTAATTGACTTTTATATATGGAGAAAGTAAACATTGTTGAAGATGTTGAGAACGATTCTTTTAATGAAGTGATTGGCTTTGGTGGTGATGATGATACCTAAGATTCACTTCTTGTTGGTGGGGGAAGTAGTGTTGTTTCGAAACCTCCTAGTAAGGGTAAGCGAAAATGACAAAATACTTCTCATGTTTGGAATTTCTTTACTGAACTACCTGTAGAGGGTGATGGTATCAAAAAATATAAATGCAATTATTGCCCAAACACATACTTGAAAGGTGGGACAGGTAAAAGCTTGCACAACAAGAACTAGTCGTGATGTGGGATAAATGGTATTGTCCTAATCCGAGACTAATATGTCGTTGATGTCATCTAAGTTTGATCCTGAAATTTTTCGTGAGCTCATGAATGTTGTCATCGTTAGGCACTTCCTCCCTTTTAGCTTTGTTGAATACGAGGGAGTAAGAAATGTGTTTAATTATGCAGCATATGCAATCCGTGAGATCAAGCTAGTTTCACAGAATATTTCGAAAGCTGACATTCTTAAAATGTATAAAAGAGAGAAGGGGCTGATTCAGAAGATGTTACTTGAAGTTCCTGGAAAAATAAGCTTAACCTCAGACTTGTAGAGCTCGATCACAAGAGATGGTTATATCTCTTTGACAGCCCACTTTGTTAATAAACAGTGGAAGATGGAGAAGAAAGTGTTCAATTACTCTTATATGCCTTTTCACACAACGGGGGTTCAATTTGTGAGAAGATTTATACTCTTTTGTCTGAGTGGGGGATTAAAAGGAAGTTATTTTCAATTACTTTGGATAATGCATCCTCAAATGATTCTTTCGTTAGGTTACTTAAGACCCAATTAAATTTGAGGAATGTTCTTTTTTCTGATGGAGATTTTTTTCATGTTAGATGTTGTGCTCACATTATAAACTTGATAGTGCAAGATGGTTTAAAGGAGATGGACGTAATCGTGGAGAAGATAAGGGAGAGTGTGAGGTACTTTAGGGGTTCTAAAGGAAGGAATAATCATTTAAGGAATGTGTGAGGAATCTAGTTATTCCTGCTAGTAAGGGGTTGAGACAAGACGGTTTAAATAGGTGGAATTCGACTTTTTTTATGCTTGATAGTGCATTACACTATCGCCGAGCATTTAGCCATCTCCAAATGTTTGATTCAAACTATAAGAATTTCCCATTGGATGAAGAATGGGTGAAGGTACAAAAAATTTGTGAGTTTATGAGTATTTTTTATGAAGTAACTTGTGTGTTTTCTGGGACAAAGTATACTGCCTCCAACTTATATTTTCCACAAGTCTTTATGGTGCATCATGCTTTATCTAAAACAATTGAGGGATCAGATCCTTTTCTAAAGAAAATGGCTTCACAAATGAAGGTAAAATTTGAGAAATATTGGTCAAAGCACAACCTCATATTTATTTTTGCCGTGGTCTTGGATCCTCGCTATAAACTCCAATTTATAGAGTATTGCTACCGGCAAATCTATAGAGTTGATTATTTGGAGATGGCACTAGTTCGGGATAAATTATTTTCTCTTTTCGAGACCTATTACTCAACATATGCAAATGTGGAAGGTTCTAGTTCAGGAGGAGCAAATTCCCGAGTTGGCAACTCAAGTTCTAATAGGGGAATGAATGCCTCAAAGGTATATATTAATTTTTTAAGATTTGCTTAGCTTAATTATAGTTCTTACTCTCTTATTGATTATTAGGCCTTTGATGCTTTTGATGATGAGAAGATGGATACTTTTCCTAGCAAATCTCAATTACAATTGTATTTGGAGGAGCCCAAATTAAAAGAGGATTATTGATTTAGACATTCTCAGCTTTTGGAAGTAGAACCAAGTCCGATATCTAGAGTTCTCCTTGATGGCTCGTGATATTCTTTAAATTCTCATATCTACGGTTACCTCGGAGTCGGCGTTTTCTATTGGTGGTAGAGTGCTTGATTTTTTCCGTAGCACTCTAAAGCTGGATAATGCTGAGGCTTTGATTTGTACTCGAGATTGGTTATATTCAAAAGGTAATATATTTAAAATTGTTTAACATTTTTTTTGGATAATTAATTTGAATCATTTGTATATAAATAATTTACAAGTGTTTTTTTGTTATCTTAGGTAATTCATCTTTCATAGAGGATTCGACACTTGAAGATTTAGCCGAGGATATGGTCTTGCTAAACATTGATCGTAAGTAATCTGCTATTATAAATTATAATTGATAAGCTAATTAAGTTGATTTTATCAAGTTTTTTAATTATGGTGTTTTACAAGATTATGCACTTATGTTTTTTATTTTACTTGCATAGGTCAAGAGGAGAGCATTGCAAGTGGTAGTAGAGCTCCACAATCCATGTGATAGCCTGATAGGTCTAATAGGTCAAAGGAAAACATTGTTGCTGCTGTTTTATTGTGTTGTTATTTTGTTGTTTCTTTACTTTATGGATTGCGAACTGTTATTTTCATTTTTGGACCGCCGAAGTGCCTAACTGCCGAACACTTTGAATTGTTATCTGTGATGCTGTTTTAGTGTGATGTTGTATGCTTGTTTTGAAACTGTTATTTGTTTGAACTTTGAACTGAATACTGCTATTTGATGTGAAATCTATTATCTGTTTAACAGACTATTATCTTTTGAATTGAAGTTACTGAATGCTCTATGAACTGTATTGCTGAAATTGTTATCTGTATAATGTATTGCTGAAATTGTTATATGTAATATGTATTGTTGAACTGAAATTATTATCTTTTGAACTAAAAGTTTGAAACTGAAACTGTTATCTTTTGAACTGAAACTGAATATTGTATTGTTGAACTGAAACTGTTATCTGTATTGTTGTATCTGTATTCTATATTGTTAAACTGAAACTGTTATCTTTATAGACTGTATTGGTTAACTGAATTGAATGCTATATTGGTTAACTGAAACTGAACTGTTATTCTGAATTATGTATAAACTGTTATATGTATAAACTGTTATCTGTGTTATGTATTGGATAACTGAAACTGAACTGTTATTCTAAATTTTGAATTGAACTGTTATCTTAATTCTAAACTGAATACTGAATATTGATATCTGAATACTATTATATGAATTGAATGTTATATTGTTGTTATCTATCTATTGAACAGTTGAACTGTATACAGGTCGACCCAAACCTGACCCGTTTAGTTAAACAGGTCGGGTTTGGGTTTGCCTACTTGACCCACAAACCTGTTATGACCTGACCTGTGTAACCCAAACCCGATCCGCTTGCCACCTCTAGTTCTTGGAGTTGCTTTTAACCTTGGAGCATCTTTATTTTGTAAGTTCTAGTTAAAAGTTAATAAAGTGTTTTTTTTCCCATTATTATCATGTCTTTCTTTTTACTAGTATGTTGTATTTTAGGATTCATGTCTAGCTAAACCATCCTCTAGGGGAGGGGATGAAGCCGTATTCAATATATACTTAATATGATCAACTAAACGTAAATTGTTTATTTTGTTTTAATGTCAAACCATCTTTATGTTAACAATTTTATTATTGGTTCATGATCAAATTGATATGAATCAAGTTTTATGAATGTTAATGTAGTTGATTTTAGTTGCACAATTATTATTAACATTAGATTGTGAATAAAAGATTAACGAAACGTATTTAGCTTGCTTTAAAGTTTTGTATTTTCACATATGATTTCTCATCAAATCTATTTTGATAAATTTGCTTCTTAAGAGATGATAAATAGACATTTGGTCAAAATAATTATTTCTTCCAAGAGCAATTTATGTTTGTATTTACGTTAAGTATATATTTATGATGAATCCCCGTTTCCCATAGTCTTTAATCTATTTGTAACCCAAAAATCTCTTGAAATTTTCTTTAGTTCTTTTATTTATTAGTTTAGTAGTTTGATTTGAAAATATTATCTAATGATTATTTGGCCTAGTGAACGACAAAATCCGAAACCCTAGAATCAGATGCGTCCGACTATACATTAGGGGTAATTTTATTGTAGGATGGGAAACTAGTTGCCTACCATTATAAGATATTTATAAGAGCAGTACGCAACTATCTTACCTACGATAAGGAGTTCTACGCAAAATATCAATTAGTAAAACATTGGCAGAGTTCCTTATTGGGGAAGGAGGTTATGGTACATTCTGATCATAAACCATTATAGTTCTTATCTACGCAGTCCAAACTACAACAAGCTCGCGCATATGAAGTGGATGTGATACCTACAACAATTCACCTTGATTATCAAGTATAAGAAAGGAGTAGACAATAAAATGGTTGATATGCTATCTCGACCTCCATTACCAACTATTTATGCTTTGTTGGTTGCTATGCAGATACAACCTATTGTTCCGTCTGAATATGTTGCAAGGTATGACGATGATAATGAGCTCAGTGTGATTTACCAGAAGTTGTTGTAAGGTAAGACATGTGAGTATGTATTGAAAGATGGTTTGATTTACAGGGGTGGTATACTATGTATTCCTAAGGGTGGAGATTGTTTGTATTGGATTAGAGAGGCACATTATTCCTAGGTGGTAGGTCATTGCGGGGTTGAGATGACTCTTTTTAATTTGCGGCGTTATGTCTATTGGCTGAAAATACAAGTGGATGTTGATCGTATGCACTGCTATTATAACAAGGTCTAGAGACTCTACATTGGTGGCTAGGAATAGTGTGGCTCAAGAGCGTGTGTGTTCGTTAGGGATAACTAGTTTTTGGGTAACCGGAATTATGGCAGTATTGAGGCCAGTTTTGGAGATGGTCTAAAAGTCTGGATTTCAATCATCAGCTCACCGCTGAAGATGGTCTAAGTGCCATGAGCCACTGAACAACTTAAACTAAAACCACAAAAAAAAAAAAAAACCCCAGAGAGACGACGCCATGGATTTTTCTTCTTTGAAGGAAACCCTAGAATCCAAATCTTACTCGAAGATCGCTGATGTCTGCGACGAACTCATGCTTCAGGTCTCTCTCTCTCTCTCTCTCTCTCTCTCTCTCTCTCTCTCTCTCTCTCTCTCTCTCTCTCTCTCTCTCTCTGTGTTTTGGGGATTTTGATTGATCAGGTTGCAACGAAGGGAATTGCGTTTCAGGAAGATTGGCCTTACTCAATTCATCTCCTAGGTCATATCTTCGTCAACGATGTGTAAGTCTCTATATACAATTGTGTGCTTATTAGTTGTAATGTTAGGGGGTCTAGGTTTTGATGTTGTGTTTACAGAGACAATGCACGGTTTCTATGGAAGATAATACCTTCTGGGATTAAAGAGAGTCAGCCCGAGGTAGTGGAGGTTTGGAAAATTGGACAGAAGCTATGGGTGAGGGATTACGCTGGAGTTCACGAGGCTATTCGCGGGTTCAATTGGAGTCCTGAAGTTCAAGGTGTTGTTAGTGTTTTTTCAGGCAAGTTTTCTACTTTTTTATTTATTTTGTTTTGGGTTATTTCATAGATATCTTTGTATATACATTTATAGTAAAATGGGAAAGGGGGAATTTGTATTTACAGCATAGTTGTAAGTAGTAAGACCTATCGTTACAGTTGGTGCTAGGGAGACAGACTGGGAAAAAAACATAATAGTGTATTGGTTGAATAGTGAGGGACTAGAGTTAGAGGTTGCAGCGGTGTTAGCAATTCTGGCAAATTGAGTTTTAGGGTTTAATGGTGTTTGCAGAAACAATGTACAATATCTTGGGAAAATAATTACATCTGGGATTAAAGAGAGTCAGTCTAAGGTAGTGTAAGTTTGGAAAAATAGGACAGAAGCAGTTTGGAATATAATTCCATATCGGGATCAATTGGATTCCTGAAGTTCAAGGTCTTGTTATTGTATTCACAGGCAAGTTTTCCGAATGGTTGTCACTGACAATGGACAAAAATTTATTGATCGTCGCATTCAAGATCAACGCTACAATACAACCCTTAGAACAACATCATTGTTAGGAGCTTCAGGCACTGTAGCACGAGTTTTCTTAACAATGCAGGCTGTCACAAGAAGTTTGACATTTCTATCATGAATGGCAGGATCTTACTTAACAAAAGCAGACTAATATTAGATATATGAGAAAAAAATGACATTCAAGCTATTAGGATACGCGGCTCCGAAAGCACTAAAGTACAATTGTCTTATTTATATAACATATACCATTCATAGAGGAACCACGCCCTAATGTTAATTTTTGCTAGCCAACCAAATCCTAGAAGCAACATAGTAAACACCATACAAAATTCCAAATATCTTTTTATGTATTACTTCTGTAGGGAATCGTCCACACTTATCTGAAAACTGAACTCTTCAAACCTTAAAGAAAATTTAGGTCTCTAACTATTTTTCAGCCTTTGATTTGCAGCAAGAGAAAATGGGCACTCTTAAGCAGCTTAAAATATTGACAATAACTCCTAGATTGAGCTTTACATCAAGAAGCAAGTAAACCATCCAGCTTTTAAAATAGGGAAAGGAACCTTTTATTTAGAGAGTAAGGCAGGGACCAATGGATTAATTATCAAAACTTGGTAAATTAAATTGCTAAAGTAGGGGTCATCAAGGAGTTGAGTGTGAAGTGTCAATACAGAAGAAGTAGATGTTGGTATGAAGTCGTGGTTGATAGGGAATAGGGACTCTAGGGTCCGAGGTGTAGTAAAGGTAGGAGATAAAAAAAATGTAAAAGTGGTCAAGTGACTCAAGTCTATCAAGCCTTGAGTGACAGATACCCCCTTTAGATGTAGGACAAGTGATTGGACTTCATCGACGTGGTCACGTGGGCGATATGATTCTTATTTAAATTTGACCAACTATTAGTGATAATGAAAGATTAAACACAAGCAGCTGACGAGGACTCTAAATTTGACACAACTAACTAAAATTCAACAACTCTTTGGAGCGGTGGAGAGAAGGGTGAACATTTCTTGATGGTTAGGTTTGATGTAGATCACACTAAACATAAATGGTAGGTCGTAGAGTATAATTGCTTCGAAGGCGAACAAGAAGCTCCATCATGTTATGGACATTTGAGGCTTACTACGTAGTTGTACTCCATGATTTACACATTTTTGTTTGGTGTAATCTCTGTCAAATGCAATTATCGAAATTCACGTTAGTGGTGTATAATTTGGAAAGTTGTTCCTTATTATCGACTATTCTTCTATCTGGGGTTCTTTTTTGTACTTGAGTTAGACGCCGATGATAGTCCTATCGTCGGTGTTGAGGGTTTTTCAGCAATTGGCATCTCACAAACGTTGTCGACTCTTGCCGCTGACGAGTTAGAATAGCTTGTCAAGGTTTGGTTTTTTGGAGTTCTTTTTATCACTTTATTCCTTCGACTTTTTGCTTACCTTTTATTCTATAGAAAGTTAGTTTAACTTTTTATCAGTCAATATGGGAGGAAATAGGTTAGGAAATGCTTCTGCTATTGTCCGATGGGCCTGTCGGAGAGAGTCCTTGTTGCATGATCATATCTTCAGTTAGAGCACGACAAGCTCCATAGAGTTCCTCGACTAGTTTCATAATCTCTGGTTGCTTCTTGTAGTACATCTCTGTCCTTCTTGCAAAGGAATCAGCATCTTCCTTTATGAGCTTGATCATCGATTCAACTTTTACATCAATATCTGTGAGATTTTCCTGAAGCCATTTTGATTTTTTTCAGCGTATATGCTTGTTCCACCACCAAGATTACAAACTTCTGGATTCAGAATGTTGCAATAACCATGGGTCCACCAAGTAACACCAACATAGCCTGACCCTACACTATTGGGTGATTAAGAACTAGTTGTATCTATCTTTTACTCCTAGGTCATATTTTCGCCAATGATATGCAAGTCTCTCTACATTGTGTGCTTTATTTATTTACAGTATTAGGGTTTAGGGTTTGATGGGTTTTAGGATTTGATGGGTGACAGACAATGCACGATTTTTATTGAAAAATTAAATCCATCTAGGATTAAAGTGAGCCAACCGAGGTGGCGGCTGTTTGGAAAGTAGGACAGAAGCTACGGGTTAGGGATTACGGCGGAGTACACGGGGCTATTCGTGGGTTCATTTGGAGGCCTGAAGTTCAAAGTCTTGTCAGTTTTTTCTTAGGCTAGTTTTTCCAACTTTTATGTTGTGAGGTTTTCTTCGTCTATTTTTTCGTAGACACCTCTGGATATGCATGTCGTAGAGTATACTAAAAGGGAATGCGCGTTGTCAAAAAGGGAGGGAAATGGACACTGTACATTTAAAGGCATAGAAGTAACTTTTAAGCAGTAAGACCCTCCTACAGTTGGACATAGGGACACAGACATATAGGACAGAGGGAGAATAATGCTTCGAAAAATTCCCTCCATTCTAGATAATAGTAATGATATAGATATACTACTAACAGGTTGACTAGTGGGAGATCAGAGCTTTAGGTTGCAGCGGTGTTAGCAATGCCAGATGCAGTAACTGTGTAATGGATGGTGGCCGTGTGAGGGGGAGGAGAGGAAGAGAAATAGGACAAGTGAAACGTAATCTTTCTTTGTTTTGTGAGGAGAAAAAACCCCGGATCTTACCTTAATTATGAACCCAAATCATCTGGTAAAAGAAAAAAATGACAAGTGGAACTAACCATCATTGGAATAAGAAGTTCATCCAAAAAATTAGTTGGTATAAGTTGATTGCATTTCCATGCCGGATTTTGTTGATGTCCACCCCACCGTTTTTTGTGCAATAGTAGTTCTTTTGCAATACTTCAAGGCTGGGGCAAGTTCAGTCTCCAGACCTTTCTTCTTACCTAAATTATCGCGTTCTTATCAAAATTGAGACAAATATTAGCACAAATGGCTAGAAGACAAAAATAGTAATGAAGTGGGAGCTAAGCATAGTGAAAAGGAGCAAAAAAAGAGTGTCAGAGAAGAAAAAATTAGAAAGAAGAAAAGGGGCTTTGATTTTCTACTTTTGCACGGAGAAGAAAGTGGCAGCGTTGGTTCCTGTTGGAATGCATTACTAAAATCTACTCCAGCCTTTTCTTTGTAAACATATATTTAATATCTCATGTTCTTCTCTCAGATCATAGATCGTAAAACTCATCATTAACTTTGGCAGAAGGGAACAAATTAGTGAGGGAGTTGAGGGAAACAAAAAGGAAGGAGGATACATCACTCATTGAAAAAGTGAGATTTGAAATTTTCTTAGATGCTTGAAGATCAGAGAAGAAAGAGGGTCTCGAACTTTCAAATTTTGAAGTCAAAGAGACACAGTTCGAGCCTTCTATTCTATTAAAATGATCAAAATTATGCTTTAACCCTTGTGTATGATTGTTGGAAACTTGAGGCGTGAAAATGGATATCTCCAAAATTATGCTTTAACCCCAATCCGCCTACTCGGCTTTTTATATTTAAAGTGATTTGTGTATCTACTCCAATGATACTATTGTTCTATACCATTATGGAAGAATATCCAGGTAAAATATGCACCTCCTCGAGAATGATAAAAACCGATCTATTTTCATTTGGTATTTTGGCCTAACTTCATTTGTTCCTTGATATTCAATCGAATCCTCATTTTTAACGATTAAATGCACCTCTGTAGTCCCATATTTAGTAATTCCCATGTTAGAAACTTGAGGCGTACATTTAGTATCGCTTCACGCTTTTAAGCTTAGTGGATAAAGCTACTGCGTAGGCTCGCATAGTTCAAATACTATACTTTAGTGGCACGTGATGCTGTCCGCCTTGTACCGCTTCCTCTAACACCATACTCAAACGCTTAGCCCGCTTTTTAGAATACAATATAAACCCAAATAAGTTAATTTTGTGTAAGTTATTGGCTTATACTAATATTAGTAGACAAGATAATGTTATAACGTGACACTGAAGAAGAAATTAAGAACTTCAAACTCAACTTTTTTTTGGCCTCTAGCGTTATACATTACTTAAAGTTGATCTATTCTGGAGGGAATAGATACTAATAGGAATCGTGCACGTCTCCACGTCTCCAATTTGGCGCACTTTGTGGGACCCCTATTTTCTATGTTTCCTATTTTTGCAATATTCTTTTTAGATTAGTTTTTTAATTAATTGGGTAGTGTTTTAGAAGGTTAGGGGTCTTCTTCTATAAAAGGGCTTAGGGATAGTAGGAGAGAGAGGTTGAGTTTTGTGAGATCAAAGAAGAACCCCAGTTTGGGTAGAGAGAACTTAGAGAGAAAGCTTGTAGTAGAGATTTTAATTTAATAAAGAGATTGTTTGATTAGTTTATTTGCTTCCGCACACGTAGTATTTAAGAACTTGGTACCAGAGCTAACAAGATTTTGCGGCAAGAAATTTGATCCACGGAGAGGTTTGATTTTATTTTCATGGTGATGCTAAGCCAAGAAGATTTAGAAGGATTATGGGACAAGTTCGGGTGAAAAGACTGCAAGGTAGAAGACTACATAGAAATTTGGATAGAACAAAGATTAGAAAAAGACAAAGTGGAGAAAAGCCAATGAAGTATGAATTCCGAATCTTCATGGATCGCAAATATTTTTATGTTCAAAATGAGATTGACAAGGGATGCATTTCAGATGCTTGAGAACTCTAATATCAGAAAAGATGGGTTTCAGACGAGTATACGTTTTGAAACCGATATAGATGGCTTGAAGATTAACCATCACGATGTACCGACGAAGAGAGAGGTTCTCTGTGCGGCTGATTTCGTGGGTGGGGTAGGCGAAGACGCGTTGGAGAGTTCACGGCCATGGTCCTACGAAGGGGTCACGATTATGGTGCGCGAAGTCCACTTGATCAAAGTTACCAATCAAAAGTTACAATCGAAAGACAACACCACCACATCGAGGAAACCTTGGAAAGAGGATGAAGGATTCACCGGTTTAATCACCGATGTTCAGGGGACCGTCCCAATTCTTGGGATTGGAAGCACGATCGGATTCAATGGAGAGGTCGTTGATTTTGCAGGTTGCGCTAGGGCGAAGAAGCCAGGTCGTGAGAAAGAAGGAAGGCAAACGTGTGGTCAACATGTGCTGCCCCAAGCTATACCAGATTTGTTCTAGCAGCCAAGGCCGTCCAAACAAGGTCCAACCACGTCAACGTGTGGTCAACATGTCATTAAAGATTGTTTAGCGATGAAGCAAGTTGCTGATTCGCGGGGAAGAAGAAAGGTAAAAGAGATAGGAGCAACACGTGCTAGGCATGTGTTAAGCCAAATTTTAGTTACCAGCTCCAGCAGTGAGCACGCCTAAGCCGAGCCAGCACCAACTTAATAAAACAAGTCAAACAATTATGTTACCAAAGCAACTCCGGCAGTTCAAACTTGAACAAAACCAAGCTAGTGCCAGCTTGACCACTCCAGCAGTAGTTACCGATCCCCGTGCCACACAGCAGTGGAGTCAAGAAATTCATTCTTCGTCCGGAGCACCCCCAAGGGAGATTAGTTTTGGTTATAAGCAGAGGCACATATGGAACCAGGAGGGAGTAAAATTTTAAAGTAAGGTGTACCGACAACAACTTTATATGTTGACCCATATTGGATAAGGTGTACCGACAACAACTTTATATGTTGACCCATATTGGATAAAGTTTATGGTTCGTTCTTTCGACTGTATGGGTTTGAAGTCTTGGCAACTCCAAGTACAATGTATCGTGTCGGCAGTTGGTAATACAATGAAGCAAAATGAGCTTCGAGATGATGCGTTACAACCTCCAAAGGGTATACGAGCAAGTTACGGTAAAATTCATGGACGTCTTCCCGAGCTTTTCACCATGCACTTTCGGTTTCATGTTGACAACTTCTGATTTTCTCGCCTGAGTTCGTGATCGAACTCTTGAAAGAAGGGGAAAGTTGATAGGAATCGTGCATGTCTCCGCATCTCCAATTTGGCACACTTCATGGGACCCATATTTTATATGTTTCCTATTCTTGCAATATTCTTTTTAGATTAGTTTCTTAATTAATTAGGTAGTATTTTAGAACGTTAAGGCTCTTCTTCTATAATAGGGTCAAGGGTTAGTAGGAGAGAGAGAGGTTGAGTTTTGTGAGATCAAAGTAGAACCTAGTTGGGTAGAGAGAACTTAGAGAGAGAGAGCTTGTAGTAGAGATTTTAATTTAATAAAGAGAATGCTTGATTAGTTTATTTACTTCTGCGCACGTAGTATTTAACAGATACGTTTTGAACGTGGAACCAACTAAAAGTGCCTTGGACTAATCGACCCATACTGCCATCTAATTTGTAACTTCATGGTTAGCTCCTTAACCACACATAGATCTTTGTTTTTCCCATGTCAATAGTGGTATGATGAATTTATTTTTATTTTTAGTTTTGGAAGAAAAAATAGATTTTGAAGGAAAGTTTTAAAATGAAGGCTTCAAATTTTGAAGATTAAAAAATTATGTCACACAGTCTCTGTAAGAGAAAAAATCAGCCAAGTGCGTCGATACAAGTTGTGTATTGTAACTACTACTTTCTCCTCATACTTTGTAGGACATTCATCACGTATACATCATGCAAATAATTTTTTTTTTATCTAGTCCACAACTTTCTTTTGGAGTATAGAAATTTATTTGAAAATAGTTTAAAAGATGCGTTTCTACCATAAATTACTCCAAGTTAGAGAGTTGTTTGACAAGATATATTTGGCCATTTTCTATACTTTTGCAGAGCTCTACACCAAAAGGATGTTCGAGCTACTGGTATCTGCATATTCAACAATAAGCATAGAAGACACAGCTCTCTTCCTGGGGATGAACAGGGAGGATGCCATCACCTGTAAGTTTCTCCAGCTTTGAATTAAACAACTATAGACTAAGAAGTTACCTAATTATATAAGGAAGTGACTATATTTTTAGTAACCTTTTACTTAATTATGTAAAGAAGAGACTATATTTTAGTAACCTGGCATTTTTATCAAGTATTTTGCATTCCCCCTTTTATTCATAGATTTAATATCGGCTTAATGTTTTGTTTTGCCTAATAAGACTATCTTAAGTGGACTAAAAAACTACTAAAAGTTGGAGGGCTAAATTAATTTTAAAATTTTTTCACACTCGGATCCTCGAAAAATAAATACAACTTTTGGCTTTTGTTGTTGCTCAACAGTGTCAATTTGATAAAGGCTCTAGATCAGTTCTTGCCTCTAGAGAGTGAGCATATCGACTTTTACTTGAAACCAGTTGTATGTACATGCGCTCTGCACGGCTTCCTGAAGCAAAATCACATTGGTTAGGACTTATAAGATCACCAATCACTTTCTTCATCCTTAAATTCAACATTTTTGAGACGCACTTACAAACCACATTACAAAAACAAGAAAAGGTCTAAAGTCACTCACAGAAAGAAGGGAGGTGTGTGTGTGTGTGTGTGTTCATTTTAAGAACAAGAGTGATGGCAATATCCTTTATAGTTTTTAGCATTTTACTTGTCTTAAGAAATTAAGAATGGTTTTAACAAAATCTTTCCCAACCACAAGCCAAGTTTTTTTACTTGTCTTAAGAAATTAAGACATTAAGAATGGTTTTAACAAAATCTTTCCCAACCACAAGCCAAGGGAGGGGTGTGTGTGTGTGTGTGTTCATTTTAAGAACAAGAGTGATGGCAATATCCTTTATAGTTTTTAGCATTTTACTTGTCTTAAGAAATTAAGAATGGTTTTAACAAAATCTTTCCCAACCACAAGCCAAGTTTTTTTTTTTTTTTTAAGAAAATAGAAGTGAACCCATCTGGCCAGAAACTTTAATCTCACCAATGCCGGAGAGAGCCTTAATAATTTCATTAACCACTCCTGAGCTTGTAGGCCATTTTGATCCTTCTCACCGAGCCCCTTGTAATCCTGTAGTTGAGCAAGAGTTCCAGGCTGGTAGTTTTGAGAGTGGGCAGTGCTATATATACCTGTGAACTAGGAGACACCCCTCTCCTAATGGCATCTGCATCTTCATTAACATTGCCATTAGCATCAGTAAGGCCACTAATTCTCTTTCTTAATCTTCCTGTGTAGATTTTTGGAAATAAATGGTAATATGATCACCAAAAGTTAAGCCTAGCAGTAAACTCCTCCACTCTGGCATAGTGGGCATAATTCTTGGCTCCTTTTCTTACATCTCTAATCAGTGTAGGGTTGAAGGGATCAAGTTAAATCACTGTTTGAGCAATCTCCATTTGGTTCTTAGCTAAGATGACTACTACGTACACCACCCTTCTTTTCCTTAATCTAACCTTTAAGCTTTGCCTGACATTCTTTACTTTCATATTAAGAACATACAGAGGAGTTCCATCAATCTTCTCATCCTAGGCTTCTTTAACCACAGCCAAGAACTCAGGTTCCTCATCCCACCAGTTAAAGAATATAAATTGAATGGGGACTCCAGATCGAGTATGGCAGAGACTAAAACCATTGGAGCATGGTCAAACACTCCAGTTTACAGAAACGTTACAGAAGGTTGCTTCAGATCGAGTAGCCCTTCATTGCGGCCATACACAATGGAAAAAAATAAACGTACCTGTATTTGAGGTGGCTTGAACAGAAATGATTTGTTTATTTTTGTGAATCAGAACAACAGGAGCATGCTTAGGATCAAAACATAACCAAATTCTCCCCAATTCACTTAAGTTAGTTATCTATGATTTTCCACGATGGAAAGCCTTCATTTTGGACCGTAGTTTGGTGGTACTGCTGCACCTTATTCTCCACTGGGCCCAAGATATCAAATTTGTACTTGCTAATTAAGGAGCTAATATCCTTTTGTTTGAGAATTTCATTTAAGCCCCTGCTGTTCAACAAGCTATTTTGAAAAGTTTTTTGACATTTGGAAACTGTTTGTTTGGTACTGCTTTTGAAACTTGAAACTGGTACCCGTTGGTGTCCTTCCTTCAGGTTAAGAGCAGTCTCATATCATACAAGCACATTAGCTGTAAACTTGAAATATCTAGAATTAAAGCACCAACACTAGGGGGCAAGGGTGAGGATGTGGGGATTGCCATGACCTGCAATAATCGCAAAATAAGAGTAACCCCTGAAGCACTCCTTGATGTAATGGTTACAAAGAAGTAGGGTATCTTTGGTTGTAGTCTTAGTGTGGGTGGTATTCTGGTAAGCACAGAATCTCACCCTCAAAGTGACAACCAAGGAAACCTTTCTCTAACTGAAACAACTCTCTTACCAACTCTAGACTCTAAGGAATGGCATTCCTGGGAAATTGTCCCAGGAGAAGAGAAGTTATCTAAAAATAACCTGCCAAAAACTAGGTAGACCATGAGAGATAACACACACTCAGAGGTATAGCGCCTAGAAAGGGCTAAGATTCCCTTATGGTTAGTCTTAGATCAATGGGCTAAAGGTTGCCCAGATCTCACAGTAACCGCCAAGGGAACCCTTAAGGTAACATAGTTACTTTCTTACAATGCCTCATATTCATCAGATATGCACTCTTGGGAAACTGTCCCATGAGGAAAGTTAACCCCCCCACCCCCCACATAAAAAATTAGGGGTTCTTCTGCTCCCACCATCCTGAAGAGAAATCTAATAAAGTTAAGAGTAACCCCCTCAAAGAAATTTGTGCATTTTTAACCGGTGTTTAGCTGCCTCACACACTTCCCACTGCTCCAATGACACTCCAATAATCAGGATAATTTGGTATTATTGGTACTGCTCCCACTAGGGGTATTGTACTAGGACCTCTGAGATTCTCCTTGTTTTAGAGTGTATTTCATTTTAGAGGAGGCTCTACATCATCTGTTCTTTTCTTTTCAATGTCCCTAACTTTCTTTTTTAGCTCTTTTAAGGGCACTTGCAGACACTTCAGTATCCCCATCATTCTAGGCCCTGTAGGGTTTAGACTTTAGAGGGTCAATATCTTGAGTTGGTTGGCTTGAATCTTGAGGTTGGTCAGTGTTTGAGGAGTTTGATCTTGTATGTTACTAAACTTGGTTCTTGCAGGGTTTATATCAGCTCAGTGGTTTTATTACTCAGTATCTCCTTCCACGGTCCCACTCAAGTGATCAATTGGTACATTAGTAATGATGGTGGTATTTTGGTTATGTTTTTATTGATTGTCGGTCTTCTTTTGTTTGGGTATCTCCCACACTTCTTCACTGTTACAGTTTTGGTTGTGATTAGGATTTTATTCCTGACTTGAGTTGATACTAGAATATTCCTTGGATTTCCCATCATTAGTTTTGCAAACATCCGAGTTATCTGGTGCTTCATCTCCTTTTCGTTTTATTTCAAAGCTGTTCTTGATGTCTATTGTTACTGGCGTTCTTGGGTTTTGGAGCTCTAAGGCAAGTGTGGTTTGTATGACCAAAAATAGCACACTGTAAGCATTTAATTGGAACAAAGTATCCTGCAAATATAGTGTAAACCTTAGCAGAATCATAAATTAGGCATATGGTTCCAGGCATTTTTTTAGAGGCCTCCTCATCAACACGGACTTTGGCAAAAGACTTGTTTGGATGTTCTTCAAGGCCATGCCCACATGGCTACCAATCCTACTAATTCCATCTGTGTTCCTCATGTTAACGGGGATATTTTTCAAAGCAAACCACATGGGAAAGGATTTGAGCTCAAGGAATCTCCATAAATGGTTTCCACGCTCTAATAAACAAGGCTCTGCTAGCTATATGTTGTCTCATCTCTAACACCTTCTCCCTATCTTCTTCATTAGCAAATTTGAAGAAGTAGAGTTCAATCCTTGAGTTGTCATTTCAAAATCTCCGTTCAGGGCCCAAAGTTTGGTGAGGCTCTTTAACAAAGTGTAGGACAGTTTTTCCAATGCATTGTTCATTTCACAGGCACGGTTCCTCTCCTTAAGTTCAGATTGAGAAACTGTGACATAGGCATTGCCATTGATGATTGTAGGAGGAAAATAGGTAATTTGGTCTTGTCCCTTGCTTTAGATGGTTCTCTTGGACCCAACATTTGGTAGTTTGAGCACTGGCAGTTTGGTTGTTAGTGATATTATTCGGACTAAGGCAAGGGTTGGTGAGAAGTGGTGGGAATTTATTTAGAGAGAGACGTGTGTGTGTAGGGGGGAATTCATTGTTGCCCTTGATACGCCTATTAGGGTAGAATGGTTGAGCAGTGAGGTTGATTTGAGGGGTGGTTGGACGATCAGCTAGGTGGTTGAAAGATTGGTGTATTTTGGGCCAGAGGAGTTAATGGATGTCTCAGGTGAGGATATCTGTTAAATGGAGAAGGGGATTATGCTATTCTCAGGTTTGCTAGCAGGGATAATGCATTGGTTGGTGATGGTATTAGGTTGCTGCTAGAGCAGATGGGGCTGGGTCAAGGGTTAAGATTGATCACGATTAGTAAGGGGGGTCAGTCCTACTAGCATCAGGAGTCACAGTTTTATCATCAAAACAACTTACCAGGTCATTCAGAGCTTGAGGAACCACTGTTTGACAAGATGCTGGATGCAGGTATCTTATGGGAGCCTTTAAAGACACCCCCTTTATTACAGTAGCATTCAGGCACTTTGTAAGACAAGTAGTAGGCAGAAATCGCTACATTCCACAATCTTAACTAGCTTTTATAGATAATAAGAACCAGCTCCCTCTCCAATCTTATCAGCATCATTCAAATTGGGGTGTTCATTTTCAAAATTGCTTGTTGGATACAGACAAGAACTGATTTTGAAGATGTCCAGAACTACTCACCTGTTGTGACACAGAGAGGTTTAGTTGTTTTGTTAATTCTATCTCTCTCGGCAGGTCTCGTGTTCCTCCCAGATTGAAGAACTCTGTTTTCTCTAATCTGGTTTTTAAGAATTGGTATGGGGAAACTGATTGGGGTTCCCCACATTTGATTTCTCAACCATAATTTTTGGAATGTTCATTGCATCAACTGAGACTGAAGGATCACCCATACGGAAAGGAGTAGTCTTCAATTGTGAAACATTTTAGTTGGCAGATATGAATTGAGAGATTAGATCTGGGATTGACATGGTTTGGTGGAGTTGGTGGTTTAGGAGATGGTTGATGTTAGCCACCGGACCTGAGGCCATGGTTGGAGGTTTATAATTTCTAACCGTAGAATTAGTCTTCTTTCCCACAAAATTTTCTGAAAAAGGAAGGCGAACTGGTTTTGAAAGTGTACTAGTGTGACGTAACCTGTATAAATTAGAAAAAATAGCCCTAATTCATTTCCCGGGGGCCGGGGGGACTTCGAGCCATGATGAACTGTTAAGATTAAACAGGTTTAACAAAGATGCCCTTACGGTTATTACCACTTACCAGGTCGATATCTTGATAAAACCCAACTTAGATTTGTTATTTGGTTTAAACTGAGGTTGAGTTTCCTAGACTAAACATAGGCTGAAAACTTCTGGGAGAGAAGCTTGCTTTCCAAAACAGTCTTGTGTTTGCTGTGACAGATTCCAGTTTGAAACAATCGTTTGTCTATTGATGTAAATTTGTCATTATAACAAATGCAAATCGATACAAGTACAATTTTAGTTGACTTGCCATTCTTTTGCATCATACAGTACTGATTATTATAAATTAGGACCCCACTTCTGTCATCTAATACCTGTCTTCACATATTTCACATTTCCAACATATTATCTGCTGACTATTGTGCATGGTGCATCAAGATTTTATGATTTGCATAAGAATATACGTAACACTTCTGTTATTAAACTCATTATTTAGTTAAGCTGGTGGGTATAACATTGCAGATGTAGTGCAACAAGGTTGGACAGTAGATTCTGCTTCTGAGATGCTGACAGTGAAGAAGTTGTCACCAACAGTGAAAGAGCAGAAGCCAGATCCCAATAAACTACAACGGTTAACTGAATACGTCTTCCATCTTGAGCACTGATTAATTTTGATGATAAAATCTTCAGTAAGGGCATGATAGAAAGAGACGATGATGCCCCTGTATTAGAAATCTCAATGTAATCAGATGGTTTTAATTTTCTGCCCGAATTAGAAATCTTAATGTAATTAGATGGTTACAATTTGCTTCATCCTTCCCAGAAAAGTTGTGTTTATAAATGTTAAGTACACTTGCTGGAATGAAGTTTTTTTTTGAGTGACAGTTATTATAACCATAGGTTGATGTGTTTATTTATTTTTGCAGTCTTCCAATGAATGTTTCTGCATAGCCCTGCCTGGTGATAAAGAATATATATTTTATTATTATTGGAATCTGGAAGTTTATGAGGTTCATCATTTTTCACCATTCTCCAAAATAGTCTCCCGGGCTAGCCATGGTACTTCTGCAAGCTGCACGCTAGTTTGGGTTTAGGGCCTGCCTCATTTTCTGTTGTTATGGGCTTGAGTATGTTCTCGTTCTATTTTAATTTGTAAGCGGTGAGTTTATCATTATATTTATTAATTTGTGTCTCATTTACATATGTTTAAAGACGTCGCAATGTGCAAGTCTGAAAAATATATATTAGCTAATGATTTACCTCAAAATTTAAGCATTAAATCGCTCTGCTTTCAAGAAACTTGCAGAACAAGTTTTCATGAATTTCAATTTCAAAGCCCGTTAAACCGTAGCGGACCTGAGCCCTCTATTATTTTCTTATAATTGTATCACAAGCCCGCTCCAAATCTTCAAAAGTCCAATCTAAGGCAATCTGAAAATCTTAGATATACGAAATGTCATCCTCACAATTAATACAATGTTACGACTTACCAGTTACCGGGCACTATCATTGTTGGTGGTAGAGATATTTATAACAAACATTACCAACAATCATTTATCAAATGGGCTCCATTAAAGCCCGCCACAACTGACTGTCGCAAATAGGCTTTTAAAAAGTCGATAACAAAGGCCTCTTTAAGTGGATATCTCCGGCATTATCCTATTGCCGACACTAGCACCGGTACTCAACAATGACTCATAATAGGCCCACAGTTGTACCCCTTTAGGGCGCATATAAGCTCAGTTAAGCCTAGCACCATGTGCTGGTTATCTGATCTCAAACAAAATCAAATAAATTTGTTTCCCCAAGATACAAAGGTTTATGATGAAACCAAATCGAAATTCATTGTTTTTATTATATGGCACATACCACACAAAAGCTTGAATCTACTATTCAAACCTACCATTAAACTTGATAACATGATGTTTACGTCCATGTGTGAAGTTGGCTGAGTACAATAAATATGGATTATTGTGATGCTCCATGACCACCAAAATTTGCATGAGTCCGGATCCTCTCCACTTGGTGGATACCTACTCCTTCTACAAGCATGTGTCTAATTTGCCAACCCACTAGCTCTCCTCTCCCACCGTCACAACTAAATTTAATTCAATAATATAAAATTTCTCAAATTTGGATTAAAAAAAAGTCATACCCTAAACTCCCACAGCACTGACCATAACACACTGTTTGGCTATTCTTTTTCTAATCAACCTATATTTTTAAGGCATTGTTTTGGTTTTCTTCACAAACATTAACCGATCAACACCTAGGTCCATTAATCATATTCCAACTGCATAGTTAATTATCAGCTTTATCAAGCCTTAAAAAAACTAACTATACCAAATACTTATCAATTGTCAAACTCTTATTTCATGATATCAAAAATTTAGATACTCCAAAAAGAAGAAAGAAACACTCATGTCTTGTAACTTAAAATCATTCATACTGTAATAGCCTATTTTCGTATTGGACGGAGATAGTGCGTATTGGACGAAGATAGTGCCTTACATCCTTGAAATATGGAATGTTAGCTAGGAACTGAAAGTAACTAACACAAGTTTTAGCGTGAAAAACTCTTAAATGGGTTAAAAACCATGACCTCTCCTGAGGATTTTAGAAAGAGAGAGATGTTTATAGACTGCTAGCTATTACAAAGAGAGAGAGAGAGAGAGATGTAAAAAAGGTCTCTTAGAAGATGTGTCAGAGCAGCCTAACATGACCGTTATTGTTTTAATGAGAAACGTTACAATATATGAGTCTTCATAATGGTCGAGTAACGGCTTGAGTAACTCTTTTTCCCTGTAACCGCTCCATAATGTGTCATAAAATGCGCCACGTGTACTTTGACGATGTCGAGTAAATGTGTGATGGTTGTATGCTGAGGCCTGAGCTCGAGATTCGAAATTGGCCCTTACATCCAATCGAGCTAAAGGTCGATATTTGGGTTCAGGTCGAGTATTAGAAATAAGCCATTACATTCGCCCCCTCTCAGCCAAGAGCACGAGAAGCATGAGGAGCGAGTGGTGTTGGTTGAGAAACATCATTGACCTTTGGATATGTAAACTGCATAGTTGGATTGTTTGAAGCAACTGTTCGAATGTATGATAATGTAGTAGAATAGATGATAATGTATGATGATAGTATGTCTCGAGCACAGGTTGAATTGAGCGAATCAATAACCGACCGTGATGAGATATATTAAATGTTGAATAGCTACATAGCGTGTCTCTGCCAGGTCGAATTGATTGACTCAATAAGCGATCCTCGGGACAACGTGTATACTGGAAGAGCTATGTTGTAGGTCTCAGTTACAGGTCAAATTGAGCATATCAATAAGCAACCGTAATGAGATATATTAAATGTTGAATAGCAGTATAGCGTCTCTGCCAGATCGAATTGATTGACTCAATAAGCGACCCTCGGAGAGCGTGTATATTTGAAGAGCTATGTTGTAGGTCTCAATTAAAGGTTGAATTGAGCGTATCAATAAGCGACCGTAATAAGATATATTGAATGTTGAATAGCATCTCTGCCAGATCGAATTGATTGACTCAATAAGCGACCCTCAGAGAGCGTGCATATTTGAAGAGCTATGTTGTAGGTCTCAATTAAAGGTCGAATTGAGCGTATCAATAAGCGATCGTAATGAGATATATTGAATGTTGAATAGCTGTATAGCGTCTCTGCCAGATCGAATTGATTGACTCAATAAGAAACCCTCGGAGAGCGTGTATATTTGAAGAGCTATGTTGTAGGTCTCAATTAAAGGTCGAATTGAGCGTATCAATAAGCGACCGTAATGAGATATATTGAATGTTGAATGTAGGTTGGACTGGTTGAACCAATAACCAACTTGTAGAATTTGTTTTGTTTGATCGAATTGGACGTACCAATAATCGACCTGTAAGATGTTGGTCGGGCTCGCCCCGAGTATGAGTTTGAATAAGTTGTAATTGCCTCGAGTACCTCGACCTCGAGCGCCTTCATAATGTAGTATGATGTTGAAAAGATAAGGTATGAGATTGAGTGTTGAGTCTGGAGCTGAGGTCAGGCTCGCCCCGAGTATGAGTTAAGTTGATTGATCTTGAGCCCGAAGTTGAGGTTGAACATTTGCATTTGAAGCTGAGGTTGGGTTCGTCCCGAGTATAAGCTTGAATAAGTTGTAATCGCCTCGAGTACCTCGACCTCGAGCGCCTTCATAATGTGGTTTGATAAGTTCGATCATTGAGTCTGAATCTGAGATCGGTCTCGCCCCGAGTATAAGCTGGAATAAGTTACAATCGCCTCGAGTACCTTGACCTCAAGCGGCTTAATAATGTGATTTGATGTTGTTGAAAAGATGATATCAAGCATTGAGTCTGAAGGTGGAGTCGGGTTCTCCCCAAGTATAATCTTGATTAAGTTGTATTCGTCTCGAGTTCCTCGACCTCGAGCGCCTTAATAATGCTGTTTGATAAGTTCGATCATTGTTGCTATGTGTTGGCTCAGATTCATCGAACTTCGTTGAATAAGATTCTTGTCGTTAGTTGGTTTGGGTTCATCGTCGTTTACGAGCTTCATCAGCTCGATTAAAGATGAGTCGACCTGTAAATGAGCTAAAAGTCTTCACGAACTGTTGATATTATAGTTTCATTGGGGCTTCACGAACTGTTGATGCAGAGATAATTCGAACTAAGAGCTTAGAGCTAAATTCTAAATTCCGAACTTAAAGCATAATTCGACCTACAATCTCATGGAGCTTCACGAACTTTTGAGGTCGATTCCTGTGAGTTTCATTGGGGATTTACGAACTGTCGAATTTGGCGAGCAAACCCAAAATTTTTAACAATGGCTCGCATTTTCAGCAGATTAATGGAAAATCGGGCTTTGTAGCTCTGATAATCGGCCCATAAAATTTGAGCAAAAATTATAAAGTTGCTTTACTAGATGCAGAGGTAGTTAAACAATCCTTGGATCATTGTTAATACCCCGAAAAACCCAATCTTCCTTGTCAAATAGAGGAAAATCTAGATAAATAGTACGCCCCTGAAATTGAAGAATATGGATTTGATTTGTAAACTAATGAACAATCTACGTATTGTTGTTGCTGGAAAATAGAAGTAATGTCCTCTTGTTGCGTTGAATTGTAAATCATACGAAAATGTCGATCTCTTCTTTAAGGATTGGAGTCGCAGGAGCATAATGATCAGCTATAGTGGAGATCGATCAAGGACCTACTATAGTGGAGATTGAATCAAAAATCAAACTCGAACTCAAACAAAATTCGAACTCGAAGCCGATAGGAGCAAAGCCTTTGATTTGTTGGAATTGTGGAGCACTCGAACTGGATCCGTGAGATCGATTCGTTACTGGACATTCAAAGACATGCGGCAAATATTGAGGTCGAACAAAGCTCGAACTCGAACTCAAACAAAACTTCGAACTCGAAACCGATAGGAGCAACGCCTTCAATTTGTTGGAATTGTTGAGTACTCGAACTGAATCCATGAGCTCGATTTGTTGCTGCACCTATAACCTTTGATTTGCTGTGACGAATTAAGTACGAGAGAGACCTTCAAATCACCCCAAATCACTGAAACAGGCGATGCAAACAATCGCTACAACGATGCTGGTGGTGGTATTGTCAGAATTTGTATCTGAATCTGATGGTGGAGCGAGGTTTAGGGTTTTTGATGCCATTAGAGATGAATTAAAGTTGTCAAAATCGTAATTATTTGGCTCATAAATTAGGTTCGAATCGGAGATGTTTTGGGCAAATTCTAGAGAAATCATGAATGTTTGTTATTCCCTCTCTCTTTTTCTTTAGACAAGGTGTAAGAGAGAGAATTGAAATGGACTGATGAAAAGAGATAAATTTTGAGAACCTGCAACATGGTAGGCTGGCTCGGCTGTTGTAATGATGAAAATGATATCTGTTACTTCAAGAATCGTGGGTAGCTATCTTTATTCCCATAGCAGCCTGAAAGTGTACTATGGTCTGGAAGCGTCATTCTACAGAGGGATAATCAGCAGTCTCTGAGACAATGGGTTTGAGAACTTCGTTTCCCACAGACAATGCCAAATGTAATAGCCTATTTTCGTATTGGACGAAGATAGTGCCTTACACCCTTGAAATATGGAATGTTAGCTAGGAATTGAAAGTAACTAACACAAGTTTTAGCATGGAAAACCCTTGAATGGGTTAAAAACCACGACCTCTCTTGAGGATTTTAGAAAGAGAAAGATGTTTATAGACTGCTAGCTATTACAAAGAGAGAGAAAGATGTAAAAAAGGTCTCTTAGAAGATGTGTCAGAGCAGCCTCTTTTCAGTCCCCTTTTCCCTAGCTCTCTGGTCCTATTTGTAGGTCTTATAACATGATCGTTATTGTTTTAATGAGAAACGTTACAATATATGAGTCTTCATAATGGTCGAGTAACGGCTTGAGTTACTCTTCTTCCTTGTAACCGCTCCATAATGTGTCATAAATGCGCCATGTGTACCTTGACGAAGTTGAGTAAATATGTGATGGTCGTATGTTGAGGCCTGAGCTTGAGATTCGAAACTGGCCCTTACATCCAATCGAGCTGAAGGTCAATATTTGGGTTTAGGTCGAGTATTGGAAATAATCCATTACACATACAATAGTTTGTTTTCTCAATTCTTCGTAACAACTGTGCAATGTAGAACATCCGTCATTCCATGCCCAAATCACGATCGAAGGGCAACTTCTTTCGAGGTGATAATGGTATGCTTCCTACATATAATCCATTATAGATTGATGTTAGATGAATTACATATTAATTAAAATTTCAAATAAAGAATCAAAGTCATTACCGTAAAATCGTAACTCATACTACTAGTTGGTTGTGTGCCCCGATTTGTAAATAGTTGTGATAGAAATCTAAGAATTAAGATATAAAGAAAGTTATTTTGTATAATTAACACATGACGCAAATTTATCACTTATGGACTCTATTAAATGTAAGCTTTAACATAGATTTTCTAAAACAGAAACATGTAAAATATTTACAACAATTGATTGAAGCTCATATGCGAAGTACTAGAAAGTTCTTCGAATTCCATGTCTCTTCCAAATTTCGTAAGGCTTGAATTTTATATCGTTTGATTCAATCCAAATTAGTAAGTTCTCTAAAATAGATATTAAAATTATTGTGTTAGTGTAAAATAAAATCTTACGTTATTTGAATGAGTTGAGACATAAGGCACCAACGGTTGGACAATTTAAAAAGGATAGTATGTTGGGGCGTGAAGAGTAGGATTTAAAATGACATTTTCTTCATTAATTTTTGAATGCACATCCTTTTCTAAGCAAGTAGCCTCAATTGACATAGTGTTCACTTAAAAAATCACGAAGGCATCAACTATAACAATAACAACTGTGATCAAATATTTTGCAAGACATAAACAAGAGACTTAGAAACTTTCATTTTGGTGAGGACTTGCAGGATGCTTCCTCTCGTTGCTTTTACTCAAATGGAGATTCTTCTCTGAGCAAGTAGCCTCAGTTGGCAAGGGGTTACAATACCTTAAATCTAAAGAATTCATAATACATCTGCTATAAGAATAAGAATTGTAATCAAATCTTTAACAAGATATAAATAAGAGATTGTAACTAACATTTGTTTCGTTATGGACTTGTATGATGCTTCCTCACATAGCTAATACTTGAATCAGTACATGTAGTCATGGATTTTTTCCTTTTGTTTAATTAATTTTAATCCGCTCTTCAATTTTGTTCCTGAAAGACGACCTCTTTCGCAACATTGTGCAACTGTTAGTGTTTCTTCAACATTTATTGATAGACACATAATATTTACGTGTACAACTCCTAAATTTATATCTACCTAGTCATTTATTAAATAAATGTGACACTAATAGTGCTTTTGTTTGTATTTACAGAAATCGGTCACATGATAAACAAGTCGTACAATTTTCCAGTTTTTAACGAAGATCAAGGGTGATGCACTCAAACAATGATTCTCATTTGAAGTTGCCAACCAAAGTCCCATGCATGAAAGCCCATTGAAGAGAATTAGATATATATATATATATATATATATATATATATATATATATATATATATTATCCTCATGAGTTATAATGCATGATTTTAGGCATTGTTTAGGGGATTTTATATTAATGGTGATTTTTGAGAGATCATCTTGGAGAGTGTAAATCAAAGTTCATAGCAATAAAGCTTATTCTTTATCTTGTTCTTGTCTTTTAATTTTATCGTAGTAATAGTAGTATGACAATGATCAGAGGGATGAGTAGCAAATCTTCTTAGCCAAGGCTAGATGAAGTTCTACCCAATGTAGCATTAGTGTAGATTGTGTAGCTTAGTTAGAGTAATTACCTTCTCTTTATCCCGAAATTTTGTATATTCGTATTCCTTCGTCCTATGTTTGACTATAGCTAGGATTAGGAGGAATAATGAATCTATGTAACCATCTTGTTGGACCATAACAAGATAGGTTAGGAACATTGAGAAGAAAACATAATTCATACTTATCAATCAGATCATGGTTGAGTAAGTTGGTTTATGGGTAGTTCCTAATTACTAAATCTCTTGTATTTTTTGATGTATTGCATATGCCCGACCAATGATATGCGATACGGGAACTCGTAATTTACTTTAATTATTTATGCTATCTAAGGGTTTTAAATGGTGGAGTGGAATTGATGCATTGGTTTCCACTTCAATTTATCTTGCAATTTGTTTCGTTCTTTTTTTTATTTCAAAATCTACACAAACTCGTTGTAATTGGATAAAACTAGTAGCTCGAAGTATAATTCGCACCACAAGTCTCTTGGGATACGACCCCGCTTACCCTTGTACTTAACGGTACACCGTGTGCTTGTGGGTCTTTTAAGACGTTGGTTTATAATCGATCATTTACTCCATCACTTTGAGAAACATTTGTCTTTATTGATTTAGGATTTTTTACTGAATCGTTATGAGGTAATCCTGTTGCAAGTTCTACTTCTTCGAATCCATTATTCAATACTTGCATAACCACTGCATGTACATCTTCGTTAATCGCTTCCTTTCTCGGTCACAATCTTAATGGCTTGTGCACAAAGTTCATTACCACACTACCCTGATTTAGAAAGTTAGTTTAACCTATTGAAAAGTATGAAGTTTAATTGTTTTGAGTTTTTTTCAATTAAATTAGAGATATTTTATTTTATTAAATTAAATATAGTTCAGTTGACGGTGGGAGAAAAGGGTTAGTGGGGCGTTAGTGGGTTGCAAATTGGGGCGTTAGTGAGCCATTCTCTCCACCACGGTGGAGAGGATCCGGACTCTAATTACATGTACCTACCATAACAAGTTGTGACTTCTAACATCACACATTACACACATTAGGCATATACAAAGGCTTATAAATAGCACAGACAGTAGAAGTTCTCAAACCATAAAAGAGAAAGAGAATAACTATGTCTGAGGAGAAGCATCACCATGGTCTCTTCCACCACAAGGAGGAAACCCCAGTTGTAGTAGAAGATTACAGTGTGAGCTCTTATGCTGATGTCGGTGGAGGAGACTACAGTTCTTCCACAGTCGACTATGAAAAAATCGAGAAAGAACAGGAGTATGAAAAACACTTGAAAGAAGAGAAACATCATAAGAGAATGGAACACCTTGGCGAGTTTGAAACTGCTACTGCCACTGCTATTGCTCTAGTAAGCTAACACATACATATTTGTAAACATATGTATTTCATATATATTTTTAGTGAGTAAGAAAGTTTTGTTAACATTGTGTAGCACGAGAAGCACGAGGCGAAGAAGGACCCTGAACATGCGCACAGGCACAAGCTTGAAGAGAGAATTGCAGAAGCAGCAGCAGTTGGGGGTGGAGGGTACGTTTATCACGAGCACGGTGAAAAGAAAGAGGCAAAGGAAGAAGCAGAGGAATCCCATGGAAAGAAGCATCACCACCTCTTTTAAGACTCTACTACTACTGCTGCTGCTACTTGGTTTGTGTTTGGTTGAAGGATGTATTTCAAATCTATGTACTATGTGTGTTTGTGTTTTTGGTGAAGGATGTATGTGCATCGATAATTTTAGACCGTTGATCGTCTCATTCGACGGTTTTCAAAATTTGTATCTCAATATGAATTTTTAATGCAGTGTTTGCACTTTCGTGTTTTTCGTGAGAAAATTAGTGTAGCTACTGAAAATCTGGGATCAAAAACATACCTGGGTTGTAAAATATTTCCAAGAATAGAATGGTTTCTGTATCATATCTCGAAGTCGTTGAAGTTCATGGGGACAAGAAAATAACATCTATGTCCAAACTTTCAGTCTCAAATCAACATGGAGCTGGTTCACCGGTTTACTTAATTCATCCAAGGTCTGCTCAAACCCTGTGGTTTTAGTCATTGACGGATGAGCTTTACATTAATCAAAATTCCAACTTTCAGACATTGCACTAGAAATATCAAGATACTGTGAGAACCTTTCAGAAAGCGTCAAAAAATATCTGGTTAAACCATCACATGTATTTTACAATCTCCACTAAGCTTTGGGTGTCTCTGCACAATCTTCAGAATTACAGAGGTCAGAGAAGACCCAGTACAAACAATTACAACTCATTATCCTTAAAATCTGTCTAAATGTACATAATGTGGAGCGAAATCAAGTTCTGTTTACAAAAGCAAAATCATTGAAGTTTAATGTTGGACACTATTAAACAGTGGAATAAGGGGATTATCTATTGACACTATCAAATCGTGGAATAAAGAGATTACTATCAAGTCGTGGAATAAGGAGATTGATCGGGGAGGAGTGGCTCCACCTAGAGATGTCCTTCCCAGCAAACCCCTCCCCCTAGAAGTCCCCGCTTGAGGAGTTCCCGCTTCACCTTCGTCATCTTCCCAATCGACTACAACTCCCTGAAACATATAAAATTATGTCACTATTAATTAAAATAATAAATTTTCATTAAACTAATAATATATTATGCACGTTTATAAAATTCTAAAAATGTTAATCAAACAACTTAATCGTCCATCTAGATAGTCATTCAATTGGGAAAGACAATACTCTGTACACGTGGTCCAGATATGTAATACGACTTTCACCATGAAGGTGTCGAGCCTCCAAATCTAAGGTCCTATCAAATGTAAGCTTCCACACCCCTAGTCATAGCAAAAAAGTCATATCTATTGGCACGTTTACTATAGAGGTTGTAGCAATAAATAGAATGGTATACCACGTGGTGTCACCCCAAACTCCATAATCCATCCAGTGTAGTCTACAGTGAAGCGTCTTGTAAGAGCGTAAGGAGAAGAGTAGCAATTTTACCTATCCACCTCAGCAGTTTTCTGAACTGTAGCGGGCCAAAAGGTTGAGGAGGTATAATCTAAGGCCTCATCATTCTTTACCTGAAAAAGTGGATAAAAAAAGTCAAGTGTTGTAGAGACGTGTTTCAATATGGTTGGCCTGACCTAAGAAAGAGTTTGCTTTTTATTGGCTAACGTAATCCAAAGCCTCGGTAGCGAGCGAGAAACTGTATTTGAGTCTTGCGTTTTTCTAGCGATTTGTATAGATAGCTTTGGAGGAAAAGAGAAATGTCATAAATTACCTGGCCATCGCTATGTTAGTTACCCTGTGGTGGGTGCTCCAGCTATCAAACTGTGGAATATGAGGATTACCTATTGACAAGTACAATGTTATCTTATTTACACATCGCAAGCCCGCTCCAAATCTTCGAAAGTCCAATCTAAGGCAATTTGAAAATCTTAAATATACGAAATGCCATCCTCACAATTAATATGATGTTACGACTTGCCAGTTACCGGGCACTATCATTGTTGGTGGTAGGTCCTAATTACGTGAAGATACGTATAACAAACATCACCAACAATCATTTAGCAAATGGGTTCCATTAAAGCTTGCCACAAATGACTGTCGCATTCATATCCATACCCTTGTCCATACGGCTTTCAAAAAGCCTAAGGCCCCCTTCAGTGGATATCCGGCATTATCCTATTGCCGACACTAACACCGGTACCCAACAATGACTCATAATAGACCCCCAGTTGGGCCATGTGTTGGTTATGGAGCAATGTACGCCATCCGATCTCAAACGGAATCTATTGTTGATAATAACCATTCGATCGTTTTTATTATATGGTACATACATTTCATTTTCACCTATAAGGGTAACCTACGACTATAAGGGTAACCTACGACTATAAGGGTATAACTTAAGAACCACACAAAAGCTTGAATCTACCATTCCAACCTACCATTAAACTCAAAAACTCGATAACATGATGTTCATGTTGTTTATGGCTATGTGTGAAGGTCGCCGAGTACAATAAATATGGATTATAATGATGCTTCATGACCACCAAAATGTGTAGCCCATAATTACATGTACCTACGGTTGGGTTTATCTCTAAAAACCGAAAGCCAACTTATTGAGGGTTCGAACCCATGACCTTTAGGTATGGGTAACTTATTTTTTGTTATTAGAACATAGTCCCACATTGCTAAAGTATTGGGAATGTGAAGAGTGTTAGGAGTTGGGTCCATGCCCAACTAGGAACCCAACTAGGTTGGGGTGTCCTATAGAACTCCTAACAAAGCCCATAGGCCTTTAAGGTTATTGAGAGAGTTTGAGTAGGTTAGGTAACCTATTTAATAGGGTTATCTACTAATTGTATTAAGCACAGTTACAGTTCTCAAGAACATCAATAAAGAATCCTCTCTCTTTCGATAGTAGGTTATTTCCTAACCCATTAACAACACGTAAGAAGAGAAAGAAAAAAATTACTCTCCAATCAACAATTTTCAGGGAAACTTTGCAATCAAGATGTATTTTACAATTTTGTTTCAATTTCCTCTTAATCTATGTTGTATGATATCTTAATATAGATTAAACGTAATTTTTTTTGGATTAAAAATATGCATTTTTGGTGATTTTTACCCTTAAAATAGGGCTGTTTTCAAGCTAAAATTAGTTTGTCTATGGATATTGGATGGAGGCAAAAATACTTTGGTTAGAAAGCCCATCCCGAGAGCTTTCCAACGGCATATAGCACGTCTCAGGGAGATATCCCAATCGCCTGGAAACGAGCGATGAAACTAAGCAATTTCACGGCCAAAATGACGTGATGACGTCAGCAGAAAAAATTATTAATTATAATTATTATTTGTTATGATATGATGAATCTAGAGCAATATAAGACTATAGCATGAACAATGGAGATTTATTGATTATCATAACCGTGTTCTCTGTACATAATTCAGTGATATTTATAGGAAACCTAGAAATGATTCCCTATTCTACTCTAACTCTCCCCATAACCCTATTGGACCTATGGGCTTGTTAGGAGTCCGTATAGAACACCCCAACCCTGTTGGGTTCCTAGCTTAGGCTTGGACCCAACTCCTAACACTCCCCCTTGGGGTGTTCCATACTAGGACGACTTGCATCATTAAAAATTCTACCTAGCAAAACCCATTGGGCAAAAAGTTGTGTAGAGAAAGAGTACAATCATATGCCCTGTATGGGTTGTGGACACATATATGCTACCTCATCAAAACCTCCAGCCAGTAAAACCTCTTAGGATAAAAACTGTGCTATCAGGTAAAATAGTACAACAAGCATGTGTCCACGTTAGCTGGGACTACTCCCCTTGACGTCGATCTCCCAGTGATCTATCTCCCTGAGATAATAAATCTTGTAAACTTCACATGCCGATTCCATGAACAAATCTCTTGAACGTAGGATATGCAAGAGCCTTCGTCAATAGATCCGCCAGGTTGTCTTCTGAATGGACTAGAACAACGTTGATCTCATTCGCCTTTTGCAACTCGAGTATGTGGAAGAACTTTGGTAAAATATGCTTCGTTATGTCACCTTTAATAAATCTACCTTTGACTTGAACGATACAAGCTGCATTGTCTTCATAAAGTGTCGTCGGTTTATCTTGGATAGAATTCAGACCGCAACTCCCGATGCTATGGTTGATTATAGACCGCAACCAAAAACATTCTCTGCCAGCTTCATATAGTGCAAGAATCTCCGCATGGTTCGAGGATGTAGTAACCATTGTCTACTTCACTGATCTTCATGAAATCGCAGTATCTCCATACAAGAACACATAACCCTATTGTGATCGGCCTTTATGTAGATCTGACAAATATCCTGCATCGGCGTATCCTATAATTTTTTGTTTGCCAAGTTATGGATAGAATAGACCCCAGTCTTTTGTGCCAATGAGATATCTCAGAATGTGGTTGATCTCAATCCAGTACCTTTGGGTAGGAACAGAACTATGGCAAACCAAACAGTTTACTGTGAATGAGTTATTGGGTCTAGTATACCCAGCTAACTATAACAAAACACCTCCTAGCTATGACACCACAGCCCTAGAAGTTTCTCCGCCCATTAAGATGGTGAAAGATGTCGTTGTCCACACCCAAGTGCTAGACACGCAATAAATGGCTTAACACCATGTGCTACATCCATATCAAAGTGTTATATAAATCTTCTGATATATATTGCTCGGTATATGAGTGCCACTCTCAAGATGTTCGATCTGCAAATCGAGACACTCTTGATTTCCCAAGGTCTTGTATTTCGAATTCCTTCCTAAGGTATTCGGCGGCTCTCGTGATCTCCCCTGGAGGTCTAATGATATCCAAATCATTTAGTACACTGTTATGATGAGTGAAGCTAATATCTATATTCTAAATAAGAACGCATGGACAGATAAGAATATTTGCAAAGTCCCCGACCTTCAAATACTCAGTCAACTTACTATATCTGATGGGCCCTGATTGCTTCAAGTCAATAATAACTTTTCCAGTTTTATTTCGTACACACCTCGTGTATTGGGCTTAATTGCTTCCAGAAGCTTATAGCTTCCCAGGTAGCTTTATGCATATATCCGTATCCAGTTTCCCATATAGATACATGGTATTTATATTAGGCGCATTTCTAGCTTGTCCCCGACAACTTGATAGACTGATCAATACTGAAACGTTATAGCGTCCATAACCGGGTAATAGGTCACACTGCAATCGATGCCAGATCTCTTAAAGATTTCTTGGGCAACTAGTCTTGCCTTAACCAAATTATCTTTCCAACTTAATCGTGTTTCCGTACCTTTCCCATTTATAATTGACAGGCTCAATGGTATCATTTTGCATTACACGCAAGCTGAGCTCCGCTTGGATTCATGACACCTACTTTTGTTAATGTACAACAAACTCACAGTCATTTACAATTAGTGGTTTTGAATCCTCATCCTAGATAATGAGCACAACAACGAATATGAATACCTTATCAATGGGTGGTTCCATCCTCGATGAACGACTATACCATTAGTCATAGTTGTCCCTTATTCTGCGGTTCCCCGCTCATAATACTTTCTTCCAACGGTGCTTCACACTAAGGCGATCCTCAGATTCGTTTGCAGTACTAATTCCCCTAGAACGTTCTATTGTGGTACTAGTTCCCCTGGTGGGATCTAGCCGCAGAACATGCTGTAAATTTGGATGCACGAACGAAGTCTTTGATTTGGTTGAGAAAAGCGAGTGCTATTTCCGATGTTCAAAGAGCTGGACATGAGTATTTTAAAGCAGAATTTATTTTGGAAGCCTGCATGGCCTACAATCGGGGTTGGAGTATTTTCCTACCAATAGTATATTGCTCAGTAATAAAGCTGCTTGCAAAATTAAGCTAGGGAAGTGGGAAATGGTTGTTGATGATTGTAATGTTGCATTAAGAAGCCAATTTAACAACACTAAAGCTCTTCTTCGTCGTGCTCAGTCCAACGTAAGACTTGAGCGTTGGGAAGGGTCGCTAGACTATACAGTACTTAGCAAGGAAATGCCCAAGATATTGCCATTGCCATTCTCTTGCCCAAGTACATTTGATGTTCAGAATTACCAAGCTGCAACGAGCTTATAGCCTTGAGAACAGAACAATATATCACATTTGAGCAACTCACAGAACTGGGAAGTAAGTTCACTCAAAGCTTCAAGTCAACAGGTGAGAAGAGAGTGCGGTATTTTTTTTTATTATACTTATTCTTTTCTCTATTAATGATACAAATATATGCATATAATATAGAGGTTCAACTTTGTAAACGTTGAATATTATGCAATCTTAGTATATGCCAAAAAGAAGAGAAGTGTGTGACATACATTTATCTTTATTCTAAGAATACTACACACACCATTTTCTTGTTTTCCACTCTTTATCACAGTGTAACCCTAGATAACAAACTCAATTTTTACTCTTAAACACAATTAAAGTGTATATGAACTAAGGGCGAGCATAAGTAGAATACATACCATTGAACTAGCAGTAACACTTCATGTATATGAGAGTCTCTTGTCAAACCAATTAGCAGAATATAAAAACCTCTCTAGAAAAAAGTAGAGCATGACAGGCCTGTTATAATATTTTGTATAAATATTTGGCAACTCCTATGTCTTTCCAGAAACTAGGTCAAAAAGTAAGTACATACCTGAATTTCTCACAAACTTCCTGAAATGCCTGGCGCATGTCCTTTCCCTATAAAAATTGAGTGATGTTAGCAATTTTTAACAAATTTATTTCTCTTAATATATTATGGATTCTTTTACCTCCTAAATATATTATGAAGGAAGGTACTTACCTCAAATTTAATGAACTGTTATTCTTCTCCCTCCTCCTGGACTTGGGACAGGCAATGAAACCATATAGTTCCATCGGCGGAGTTCAAAAGGGTTTGACCTCAAAAGACAAATTAGTTAGTAATCGAGATATAGATGCAACATTTTATTCCTCAAATAGTACAAAAAATAGTTTAAAATTTACCCTTACCAAGAGAGATAGAATTTACTTCATCCATGTTATACGCTGAGTATCGATGCTCTAATGGGGAGTAAAAGCATAAGTATGCGATGACTATAAAAAAAAATCTCCTGATATACGCTAGAGCTAGTTATCTTAATCTTCATCCTTGTTATGCTCATAACCCTCATATTAGTTGTATTTTGATTTAGAAAATTTTCTAAATACAAATTAATAGTGTGTTCGGTACCATATAGAGCTCGATAGAAGGTCAACAGAATTTCTACCATTATTCTTCATGTCAAATCTCTAACAAACCTATCTCTGTGATTTTGATTGTTTCACAAGGAAAATTAAATAAGAAAACATTGAGAAATGGTTTAAGGGTACCCAATTTGAGACTAATGAACTAGTTTTTGCCTCTGAAATCAAAATTAAGTACTTCAATCATAAGGATGACAATGGGCTGAATTTGGGGCGGGGGAGCTAATCCCATCCCCATCCCGGCCTAAGTTCCCCATCCCTCCCCGGCCCAAAACACATTTAAGTTAAACGGGGATTGATCCCATTCCCGCCCCCACATTACAAAACTAAATCCCACCCCATCCCCATTTAACTAATAAAACTATTATTTTTAATAAAAAAACTTTTTTATATAGGTTTTTATTCATATATTTAAGGGTAATAGCAATAAACTATTTAAATGGGGAGGGGCAGGGCGGGTACGGATTTGTCAAGGCAATCCCAAATCTGCCCTGCTTCCCACAAATTTGCATTATACTTCCCATACCTGCCCCCATACCCGTTTAATAAATCCCAAACCTGCCCGTTAGTGGCGGGGCAGGCGGATCCCCATGGGGCAGGCCAAATTTCCATCCCTTTATCATCCACCAATTCTCATGTTCACAACAAAGGTTACTAAAAAATTTGATCTTTTAAGCTTATTTTTGTAATTATGGTTCACGATTAACCATATAAATTAATCAAACAACTAATAGACATCATCAAAAGCTCAACCAATCGATAATGATAATAAATAACCTAGTTTTTGAGAAAATCAAGGATGTTTCTTTATGGGCTTCGAATGCAATTATTAATCTGCGACAACAATACACGAAGCACAATCGTTCCCTTCTCGCTCTTCGTCTCCGATGCCGTTCCCTAATGGAGCATTGTGCATCATTATCACCAATTCTCTAATTCGAAGAGAAAGATCTTCTAATTTGGAGTTGATCCACCATTTTAATTTCTACCCCTATCTCTCCTCTCTTTCGTATCTCTCCCAAAAGCCCTCCTTTATGAATCTTTCAATCGTAGGTTCCCCGCGTAACACCTGCGATTTAGTTTAGATCAAATTATCTCATTTAAGGGAGAAACGACTTGAATACTTTGAGTTTCAAGAGTACAGTTTAGACGTCACTTTCTTCAAATGACTTTAAATGAAGACAAATACACGTAATTATGTCAAGTTTTCCTAAAATGACTTTGTAGCCCAAGCAAACCCGTCAACATATTGGAGTGAAAGATAATTTAAACCAATTATGTCAATATTCTAAGAAATGACGTTAAATAAATGATGTTGTAACCGTATTTGTTGTAGTGTTCATAAACATATCGGCCGGATTCACATCAGTATGAATCTTTAAAAGCTTCACACACCGTCCTCAAGGAGCTAGCGAATATAATGATATCGAATATTAATATGATTGGTCCTAAAAAGCTGTATTCTTCACTAAGTGTATCGCGCTTTGACTATCACTATACTACTTAGGAAGATGTTATTCTTTACCAAACTTTTTCATCACCCTTTAAGCCAAACCATATCCTTGCATACTTCCGTAGCCGCAACATATTTTGCCTCCATCGTAAATAAAGCTACATCTTTGTAGCCTCAAAACCATGTAACCACACCGCTTCCCAATGAAATACAAATAACTGGTACTCTTCCGCCTATCAATGTCACCGCCATATCAGAATTAATGAAACCCTGTAAGCATATCTAGGAACCCATAACATAATATCAATCCTGGGTCCCATTAGTACCTAAGTATCCATTTCACAACTCTCTAATGCTTGCCTGGATTACTCATATACCTACTAACAACTCCCATTACGAGCAATATCTGGTCTCGTACAAATCATAGTGTACATAAGGCTCCCAACCGCTAATTGATAAGGAACCTTCCACATATTTCATCGCGATCATTTTACATCTTGGGATAATCTACTTTGATAATTAAAGTGATCTCCCAAGGTGTACTAACAACCTTATAACCATCTATGGTAAACTGCTTAATACTTTGCCGCTGTACTCAACTTGTGATAACTTTAATTCTCACCGATTTCTGTCTCGTATAACACGCTACCAAGAACTTGTTTTGTAGCACCCAAGTCCTTCATAGAAAACTCCGAGGACAACTATTCCGTCAACTTGACAATCTCTCCATGTCAGCACTTGCTACCAACATATCATCTATATACAGAAGTAGAATAATAATGAGTCCCTGTATTTTGATAAAATAACAGTGATCTGAATTATATTTCAAATAACCATTAATTGATCAAATTTAAATACCAATGCTTAACGTTTATTTCAAACCATATAAGCTCTTCGTGAGCTACAACTAGATCTTCTTTCCTTTAACTGAATACCCTTCTGGCGTTCATACTTTATCAAGGTTACGTAAAAAAATTATGTCTTGATATCAAGCTTCTCAAGATGTAAATCATCAACTGCAACTAT